>VZTM01039286.1:79606-118189 GCA_013400555.1 Jacana jacana
GGCGCCCCTCCCGCGGGCGGTGCAAGGCCGGGCCCCCGCGTCCTGCCGCCCGGCGGCTCCCCTGGTCCCCGCCGGGCTCCATTTCCTTCCCTCCCCCCCGCCCCTGTTTGCTGGGCGCCTTCCTCCTCTTACCGGTTACCAGGCTGCTCCGTCACTGCTTTCGTTCGCGCCTAGGATCTCGCCGCAGTTTTATTCTCTCCCCCACGTAACACACCGCGTCAAACTACACCTCCGCCGCGTCACTCACACACACACAGGCGCTCCCAGCCCGGCGACAGGCAGGCAGCGGCCGACTGAGGAGCGCCAGCCAGGGAGCAAGCGCCGAGAGCGCCGCGGCCCGCACGGAAATCGCCGAACGCTCACGGAAAAGGACGAGCGCCTGGCGGGCGGCGGGAACGGCCGAGCGCGCCCCCAGTCCCCGCGGAAAGAGCCGAGCGACTGCGGAAACGAACGAAGGCGGCCCGGAGGGGGAGGCGGAAAGAGCCGAGCAGCCGCGGGAAGGCGCGAACGGCGCTTCCGCCCCGAGGCGGCACGCGCGGAAGGCTCTGAGCGGGGGCAGGGGGCGAGGAGGTAGGGAGAGGGGGAGCCATCACGGAAACGGCCTAGAGGCTGCCTGTGTGCTCCTGGGACCCCGCTGAGGGCGACAGCCCCACACGGCTTTGCCACTCACGTCCCCACGGACACGCTGGCGCCCCGGGGGGACCTTGCACACCGTTTCCCCTGGCGGGGATCCCCTATCTGGATGCCCCACTGCTGCTGGTACCCCTTAACTCACTCCAAGCTGCTTGTCTTCACAAGCACAACGTGGCGGGTGAGGTGCCATGTCCAGGCCCCTCCTTGGTGCCCCCCAGCTGCCAGGGGTCTCTGCTGTGGTGAACTACTCACAGACCTTATATTGCCCCTCTAAAGCTTCCTCTGCAGCCTGGTTTTCACTCTGGGCTGCAACTCCCCATCTCACTCCCTTCTCTGGTCCCGTGGCCGGCCAGCCAGCCATGGCGGCACAAAACAAGGTGCAGGGTGACAGCTCATCTATCATGACACAAATATCCCTGTGAAATCCCCCAGCCCCAAGGAACTGGCCTTCTCCAACGATGGAGAGACAAGACTGTTTTGGCAGAGGTGCAGACACCAGGTACCAATGCTGTAGAAAGCACAAGTCCAGAGAAGGGCAGCAAAGCTGGTGAGGGGTCCAGAGAACAAGTCTTAGGAGAAGCGGCTGAGGGAGCTGGGATTGTCTGGCCTGGAGAAAAGGAGGCTGAGGGGAGACTTTATTGCTCTCTATAACTACCTGAAAGGAGGTCATAGCAAGGCAGGGGCTGGTCTCCCAAGTAACCAGCGATAGGACAAGAGAAAAGGGCCTCAAGTTGCACCAGAGGAAGTTTAGATTGGATATTAGGAAAACAATTGATAACCCCGAAAGGACTATCAAACATTGAAACAGGCTGCCCAGGGAAGTGGTGGAATCACCATCCCTGGAGATATTTAGAATATAAGTAGATATGGTACTTAGGGCATAGTTTAGTGGTGGACTTGGTAGTGTTAGGCTAATGGCTGAACTCGATGATCTGAAAGGTCCCTTACAACCTAGACAATTCTATGGTTATAAACCCCAATTTTCAGAGCAACATGGCTGAGGCACCAGTTTGCACCCATTGGTGCCAGCCCCATGCCTCAGATGGGACAGATATCATGATGGGGCAGGGGTTGTTACACAGGTTTGTGTCTCATCGGAGAAGAGGAGCAGCTATATGCTGTGGCCCTTGCCCTCATATGCAGTGCCAGAGCGATGTCCCTCACTAGGGTGTTTGAATGCTTGATAGATGAACTTCTAGGAAAGGTTTTTCAAAGAGTTAATGCCACCATGGAGCAGGGAATGAGCCAGCAGTGCTCCATCCAAGTGAGTCTGGCCCTGTCTTCTCCAGGTCACAAACACAGTTGTATGCACCCAATCATACACTCTGAAGAATGTACTTCTCAAACTACAGCCAGGTGAAAGCTATACATAGCCTTTGAGAAACTACTTTTAATTTCACAAAACCTCAAGATGGCACTACATAACAAGATTTGAAGCTCCAAACCTGGTTCATTTTTGCAGCTGGCCTGGCACAGCTGCCCTGTGAGACACCGCATCAGACGACACTGGTGTGCAGTGTAAATTAGTTTTACTCTTGTGAAGCCTTATTTTCTCAAGAAGGCTGAACTGATTTTACTTATGCTGAGTTTCATCTAACTCCATCAAAAATGACAAGAGGCGGTGCAGAGAGCATTGACAGGTTTACTTTGTATTTGATTTTTTTGATTAGTTATTTTAAAATAAACTGTAAAAAACCCACCTTTTGCATTTAAAAAGAAAAAAGGCAGCACAAGTTAAACAGATAAAACATTGTTTTATTGACAACACGTTCTATGGCTTGGCCCACAGCTCACTTTCTGTCTCTGCCACGTGTTTTCCCTCTGCCCTGCCTGCAGACAAGCTCTAAAGCTGCAGCCCAGTGTGGCCTCCACTGCTGTCCTCCCCATGCCCACTTCTCTGCCCCCAGTGTTGTGGACCTATACTGTGCCTTTGACTCGTCCCTGATTCTGGCTGCAGCACACAGCTGACATAATTTTTGGAAATTATTTTCTCTTTTTGGAGTCTGCTAGGATATGAAAGCTTGATCCACAAAGTAAGTCTTTTACAACTGCTGTTGGGAGCACAATTTTTCTGCCATTTAAAGCTTTTGAGACAGACGAGAAATCTAAAATCAGTGTTCCTAATTTGGTCTATTCATTGACAGTGAATGGAAACTCTTCTCACTCCAAATGGCCGGTAGAGGTGTGAAAGGCTTGTCTCACAATCACTTCCTTCTCATTTCACTCCACTAGATACTAAGGTAGAGGGTTGTTTTTGATAGTGTTTTGACTTTTGTCCTCTAGCCCCATTGCATAGGGTTTTAATATTTTAATGTGTGTTTAATAACATATCTCCTGTGCATTTTGTTGCCGTATACAGATGTAAATTAAACTAGATAATAAAAAAAAAACCCTTTAATTCAGCTAAAGCCTGGACATTTTGCTGTGTGGATTTTAAAGTTTGCTAGAACTCCTGCCTTTCAGGGAGTGGTTCTGGGATCAAAGCATAAGGGATCAGCCTTTGTGCTCCTCTTAAGAGCAGTGACATACTTCCTGTGAGAAAATACTTATAATGAGCAGAACAAATGCAGCCAACTGAGTGTCTCCATGCATTTCTTTATCTGTTTTCCCATCCATCTCTTTCTGATTTGTGTTAATGCTTGTGTTGCTTCAGCTTCTTTTACTCCCCTAGGTGACCAAAATCATACACATTTTTCACCTGTGCATGTTTCCTGGAACTGGATTGCTGACCCTTGCCCAGCAAGCCTGAAGAATCACAGCAATAAACCTCTAAGGGAATACACTCTAGTACTTGAAAGGCAACTAAAATGCACTAACCAGGTCTCAGTGAATGGCTCCCATCAGAAACCGGAGCAACGCTCTCAGCCTGACTGGAGACATTCAAAACTCGCCTGGACATGTTCCTCTGTGATGTGCTCTAGGTGTTCCTGCTCTGGCAGGGGGATTCGACTAGATGATCTTTCAAGGTCCCTTCCAATCCCTGACATTCTGTGATTCTGTGAGTGCTGCTGGTGGTCCCCCAGACCAGCCAGAGTTGCCAGGGTTGCTCAGCACCAGGGCTGCCTTTGTATAGCTCAGCAGCTCCTTGCGTGGCTCTGATACTACTGCCCATGTAGGGTGTGGCTGATAGCCTGGTGCCCAGCTGAAAGTCCTGCTTTCACCCACAGCTCTCCAGCTGGCTCCTCAGCACTTCTCTGAAAGTCTGCCAGCTCACTGATGAGTTTGCAAAGGATGTCTTGTAGCTGTGGCTACTTCTCTGTCAATCGGTGTAGGCTCCCCATATAACAGACAACTCAAGAGAGCAATTTATCTCAAACTCAGATGCTTGGAATAGGCCAGATGCCTGAAGTGATTTGAGATTATGCCCAGTGTTATGCATCCCTGGTATCTTCATCTTGCCCCCTGACTGAGGCTTAGACCATATGTGGATGGGAGCTGGATTCAGCCTTGACTCATACCAGTTCAGCGGCAGGGCTGGGTGAACATCTCATACACAACTGCCATGAAACCTTCTGATGGCTCTCTTGAATGTTCCTCTTTCCCTTACAGCTTTTCTGTTGATGTTTTTTTGTTGTTTTTTTTTTTTTTTGTTTGTTTGTTTGTTTTGTTTTGTTTTTTTCTCCTAGCCAAATCTGAGCAAACTCAGGACATTAAGCAAGCCCACAACGTTTTGGGGAGTAGGAGTGAAAGTCTGAGCTGCAAAACCCCCTTCTCTCACCAACATCTAGGCATTCCTTTCAATGTTTCCTCTTGGAAAATAGAAAATGGGATAGTAATGGTGTGCCAATTACTCACAAAGTCCAACAGGGAGAGGCTAACTTGGGGAGTGAACTGGAAACTTTTTTCTTCATCAGCAAAAGTTGGTTTGATGATGAGTGAAACCCAGCAAGATTAATTACTTTTCTTACAATTAAGCCTCAGAGGCAAATTCATTAGCTTTGCAGCTCCCGGGTTGGTTATCCAGGGCAGTGGACTCGTTGCATACAGTGTTGCAGGTTGCTTACCTGTGGTCTAGGGTTCATAGAGGCTAATGGGTGATCAAGAAAGGTTCATAGAATCATAGAATCATTCAGGTTGGAAGAGACCCTTGGGATCATCAAGTCCAACCATCAGCCCTACTCTACAAGTTCTCCCCCACACCAGATCCCTCTACACCACATCTAATCTACTCTTAAACACAGTCAGGGATGGTGACTCCACCACCTCCCTGGGCAGCTGATTCCACTGACTGACCACTCTCTCTGTGAAAAACTTTTTCCTAATGTCCAGCCTAACCCTACCCTGCTGCAGCTTGCGGTCATTCCCTCTTGTTCTATGGCTAATAGCCCGTGAGAAGTGACCAGCACCAACCTCTCTACAATGCCCTTTCAAGCAGTTGTAGAGAGTGATGAGGTCTCCCCTCAGCCTCCTCTTCCTCAAACTAAACAATCCCAGCTCCCTCAATTGTTCCTCTTAAGACTTATTCTCGAGCCTTTCACCAGTTTCGTTGCCCTCCTCTGTACTCGCTCCAGCACCTCCATATCCCTCTTGTGTTGAGGTACCCAGAACTGGACACAAAACTCATACTCAAGGTGTGGCCTCACCAGTGCTGAGTACAGGGGGACAATCACCTCCCTACTTCTGCTGGTCACACTATTTATTTTTCATGTTCAGTTCCTCCAGTTCTGGGCTCTCCAGTTCAAGAAGGACATGGAACTGCTGGAGAGGGTACAATAGAGAAACACAAAGATGATTAGGGGCCTGGAGCATCTCTCTTGTGAGGAAAGGCTGAGGGACTTGAGTTGTTTCAGTCTGGAGAAGAGAAGACTGAGGGGGGATCTGATCAACACCTATAAACACAGGGTGGGGATCAAGAAGAAGGCACCTGTCTTTTTTCAGTGGTGCTCAGTGATAGGACAAGAGGAAATGGGCACAAACTTGTACATAAGAAGTTCCATCTAAACATGAGGAGGAATTTGTTCACTTTGAGGGTGGCAGAGCACTGGAACAGGCTGCCCAGAGAAGTGGTGGGGTTTCTGTCTCTGGAGACATTCAAAACACACCTGGACGAGTTCCTGTGCAACCTGCTTGAGGAGGACCTGCTTCGTCAGGGGGATTGGACTAGATGATCTCCGGAGGTCCCTTCCAACCTCGTATCATTCTGTGATTCTGTGATTCTAAGGTGTTGCAGAGCCACCGTGTGTACATGGCAATCCAGAGTAGTCAACACTGCTGACACTGGCAGCATGCAAGATAATATTTATTGTGGAAACACAGACACACATGCATTTTCAGTCTCCACACCACTGTAAAGAGAACAACAGAAAAGTATTTTTTACAGGCCATAGCCACTTCTGGGAGTGATTTATAACAAAATAATCTTTCACTATCAAGTACTCACTGACAGTTTCTGGAGGACCCGTGTGGCCTTGCAGTCCAGGGACAGAGAGAGGGTGTTTTGTACAAGGATGACATTAAACACAAGTGTTTCTGGGGAGAAAGAAAGTCAGAGTGTGCTCTGGGGCTTCGCAGCTACATTCATTAATGGGTATTCTCCCAAGGAAAGGGAGAAAAGGAGAGCATTTGGAAATGATGGATGTGGAGGGGGTCAGATGTTACATTAGATGGTCAGTAAAGTGTCCAGCACCTTTGAGTGTAAAGAGCATTGTGTTGCACTTTCCATCCTATACAAACAGAGCAACTGATTTTAAAGCAGATGTAGGGGAAGGCAGGAGGTGCCACCATACCCCTGGCCATTCAGTGGTGCAGACAAAGCACTGAACTGATGATGTCTTTCTGAGGAGAAGATGAAGATAATAAAAAGGTGTTATTCTGAAACCCAATGGCAAAGAAATGTCACTCCTCCATTTCGGTCTCTGCTTCTGAGATAGATGGAGGCTTAACTTCAAACTCCCATACAGAGCAGTCTTCTATCATTTCATAGCCTCTCAGGGCCAGTTAAAACTGCTTACTCATCAGGATAAGGACAAAACCCTACAGGTTTAGTATCTGCCAGAGAGAACAAGATTCACTGGCCTCCTTGAGCACTTTATTATTAGAAGTAGGTCTAAATTCACAGTTAACCCAGAACAAAATACCAAAAATAGAAATGGTTTTTCAACATAATCCCACTTAAAGTTAATGAACTGCAGCTCAGGTCTGCCCTCACTGCTCTTGGACATTCATCATTGCTAAAAGTAATAAATCTTCCTGGCCAAATACAGGCTTTACAAGCAGGCAGATTGCATGCTCAATTAGTCCGAGGAAATTGGTCACTTTGCTTAACCCCTGCCGTTTGAAATATGGAGCCCTGCTGCCACACCATCCTGCCAGAGCAAGATCATGTCACTTCTATGACAGAGGAACTAGAGAGGGGAAATCCTCCATCCTGAGTCAGGGACACAGCTGTTTCCCACCGTGTCTCACCTTGTGTAGAGCAGAGGAGCTTCCCTGGCTCACAGGCTGCCGCAGTGGGATTTGCCTGCTCTGGCTGGTGTAACCATTGGTTTCTGAGCCCCCAACAATTTTGGTTATATTCTCTGCTGAATAGCAGCTGGTTTCTCAGTTCTCAGATATCACACCCCACGTCCCCCACCCNTGAGTGCAAGCAGCTTTTTGATGCTTTGACAATGTGCTGTGTTTTCTAGGCACAGATAGTAAAATACATGTTCTGGCTCCCCCAGCACACTGCAGCAAGCCCAGCCTAGCCCAACGTCTGAACATCTCCTGTGCACACTAGGGAGAAGTCCAGGCTTTTCCTTCAGTTCCTGAAATTGTCTCTTCAAAGTCATTGTTTTCTTGCCACTGTAGCTTCACTTTTCTCTGTCTCTCGCATGAAGCTGAATTTCTTCTCACTTTGCTTGACCCCTACTTAAGCATTTCTATTTTGGGTTGTTTTGTTCTGAGTTGATTGTGAATTTAGACCAAATCCTTCACACAATGCTGTCTCATTGCAGACACATCCCGGCTCATGTGGTCTCAGTGGCTTCTGGGGCCCCTGCTCTTTATCCAACGAGAAATGATGAAATGTGTTCCCACTAAACCTCCTTCCCACCTGGCTGCCTCCTTTGCCCCTATCTTGCTCCCCTCCATGACTTAGCAAAGGAGTGACTTTGCCTTGGTGCTGCAGTGCAAGCTCAGGTACGGCCTTTCAGCCTCCCTCCTTCTGTGCTGCTTTCCTTGCCTTGGGATCAGCAGATGACAGCCCTGCAGAAGCTTGGTTATTGTTGTTATTTCATCTTATGGCAAGTCCCTCGTGTGCCAGATGTCAGCAAAACTGCTCTGGGCTGAACCTCTAAAGGTCACGTAAGCTGTGAAGAGCATCTTGTGTTTTCATAGGACAGACTGGCACCCAGAAGGAAGAAATAACATAAATTGCTGGCCAGGGAGGGGCTTAGACATGCTATAAATACCTGTTTATGCTTCAAACAATGGTGACGCTTTGCTTGCCTATAAGCCCTTTTATCACATACTTCATAGATTGTGGGTCTCTTGTACTCAAAAACTTTCTGTTGTGTTAAGAGATAGAAAAAAAGGATGAATGATATTGTCAGCACTCACTAAAGTACCAGGCATGGCAAGTGTAATATGCATGGGATACTGACCTGGAGTAGATGGGCACTGTGGGTGTTTCAGAAGGCTTTAACCCAGGTATTAGGATAGCTGCAGCAGCACAAAGCTGGTTGCAGAATGCAACACGCGCCTCAAAAAGTAAGTCCTGGATCCACCAGTTCAGAGGCAGCATTTAGCTGCCCTGTTCGAAGCTATGTCCACAATCTCTGCCTTGATTGCCGTGAGGATGTTCTCAAACTGAAGAGAAGCAATGAATTCCTGTAACAGATAAGTAGCAAAAGCTTTGGGCAACAGCAGCAGGGTGGCAAAGCTCTGCATTTGCCATCCTCCCTTGCTGCAGATGAAGAAGGTGATAAACAAACGTGTGGATGGCAGCACTACAGAAAAAATGTGTTTGCTGACCTGGTGTTTGTGATACTAACATGATGGGGAAATGTCACTGCACAGAGATGAGACAAATCACAACGTGAGAGAGCAACCCTGCCATCAAGGGAGCAGGGCTGGTGTTTGGGTTGGGGACAGATCACCATCCAGGACCTTGTATGCCATGAAGCAATTGCTTTGATGAGGCAGCATTGGCCCTATGCTTGAGGGAGAAAGAGTTTGGACTTCCCAGTAACTGGACAGTTGGAGAGCTTTTCCTTTCAAATGGGAGTGGGATTTAATCTGCTGCACATGAAGGAAAAAGCTGTTGGATTAGGTGCAGTGTGAGTCAAAGCTGAAATAAAACCCAACCAAACCCAGTAATTGCTGTCAGAGTGAATTGGGGAGGAGGAGGTAAAATTGTTAGGGAATAATTCTTGGAAATACAATAATCTTTGGTCCCGAGTGCCCACATTTTAGCTTAAAGGGATTGCTGGGGGTGGTGTGTCCTACATCGCTCTGCTGGTAAATGCCCAGTTTCTGTCGGCACAGCCTGCTGGTTTTGAGTCAATTCCTACTGTATGGAAAATATTATTTAGACTGACTTTCATACTTTGAAAAAATAAACCTCATACTTCCGTAGCTGCCTTTCTGCCATGTGAGAAGCTGGCAAACACTCACTTAGTGAATAATTCCGTTGGTGGCAGGAAGAGGGGAGCCTGCATGTGGTGCTTGGTTTCAGGATCACTATCTCACTGTCTCAGTTTAGCAAATGTCTGTGTATGTTGAGCAGCTCCAATTTTTAGCACGTCCGTTTACTATAAAGTCAAATTACAGGAGTTGTGGGAAGGAGGGAGGGGTTGTTCAGAAGTGGAAAAAAAAGCCCAACACAGTAGGAACACTAAAAAGTGGTGCAGGTCAAGCTGTAGCAAAACATGGGAAAAAAAAGAGGGTGGGTGGAAGAGAGGAATCATTACCATTAGCCTTCTTCAGTTTCCATCACAGGCATGTGCTGTCTATTACTAATTTAGCTGCATGAGGGAGCCACAATTTCTTTAAAACTTGCCAGGACTCCGGTCTGTCTCTCAGCCTGTAGTATCCAAACAACAAATTGGGTCCCAGCTGGGCTGTGTTTATCAGCTTAAAAGGAACTGATTTTCTCTTCCACAATCGGGAGGAAAGCATCTGACAACAAGAACTGAGATTGACTTCCTCTCTCAACCTCTTTGCAAATGGGCAGTTTCAACCGTTTGGTTGTCCAAGTACCGATTTTGGCTCTGCTGGCTTTGACTGTGCCCTGTAACTAGTGGCACATCCCCATTGTCCACACCTATCCTTATCTCCATCATCCATTCCACCAGCAGGGTCCATTGGCCCGTTTTATCCACCACCACCATCTTCTGCACAACTAATTATGCTTTGACCTCTTTGCCCAGATGCGCTGGCTTAAGTGAAAATGACTCTAAGCTGATTTGCATTGCACTTAAATGGGCAGGCAGGAAACCTTGGCTCAAATAACGAGGTTTAGCCTCTTTTTTTTTTTTTTTTTTTTTGTGCTTGTTCTTGCCTATTGTCTTTCAGGTCGATTTTCATGGACTGCTAACTATTAAAGCACAGTGATTTGTACAATACTTCCACTAGTCTTGCTATTATGTGTAGGTAAGAATGAGATACTGTATCTAATCACAAGTATTTATTTATCCAATTATATAACATATTTACTTGTGTGGCTATATAACATATAATTTAATTTGTTCTATGAAAATAGTGAGCCTTCCTTACTAGATTTGTGTCAAACCGTCTGAACATAAATTGGAATTCGAATAAAAAAATCACATTACTTTAAAGTATTCTTATTTAACTATTGATAAAATAGCTCAGATGGGCACAGTGTAAATGAGAGTAAAATTGGCATTTACAACAGACCTATTAGACAGAAGGGAATTGGACTGAGAAAACAAATCGATTCTTTTCTACAGCATGCTTGAAGTAAAAACTGTGCCTACAGAAGGGATCTACTAATTTAAAAAATCCCAGCCAGTTGATCTAGGGACAAATGTTTGCTTTCTCCCTATGTCTCTCCCCCTGGGGGTAATCTCCCAGGGTGAGGACTGCAGTGGAAAGTGACTTCCAGCTCTCCCCAAGGTGCCTGTCTGACCTGGTGTCCCCCTTTTTGGGATGATGGCCCTCAGTCCCACTGATGTAACCCCCACATGTCACTGCCAGGAACGTGCTCAGCAGCATTTTCAGTGCTGCCCGGGCGTCTCCTAACACTGCAACGTGCTCCCTCCTCATCAGCTGCTCCCAGTGAGCCCCAGTGAGAAACCACCAAGGGCTGGGGCAATGAACCCTGGACCAGCTGAATGAAAATCTGCACGAGAAACTAGTAGTAGTGCAGTTCCTCATGTGTGGCTTAAATACAAAGCATCTTGGGATTTTTGGAAAGCCCGGTCCTTACAGCTGTGGAAGCGCAGGGTCCCCTCCTCCTCTGCTGTTCTGCCTAACCCTGAGGGCTACAGATGCTTCATGTTTCCAACACACAGCTACGACCAATGGCCCTGAGATGCTGGTGGTTCCTGGGGAGCTGCAAGGCAGTAGCTGACTGCAGAGCAGTTTGCAAGGGACTGGCTGGCCCATGGGATCTCCTCTCCTTGGAACTGTGTCTCCTGGCCATCTTTTTGGCTTGTGGAGCAGCAAGCTTCATGGCACGCTCACTCTAGCTAGGCAGCAGGCAGCCTGTGCCCACATCAGCTGTCATATCGGCCCTGCTCGCAGAAAATCAGGAGTCTACTGACTTCAGATCCCTTTGGCAAGATAACTATTGATTGTCCCTCTTTCCCACCTACCTTAGCTGGTAAGATTTGATATAAATGAGTTGTCATGCAGAGCTATATACATAAGGATATTATACAATAGGGAAAAGGCAAAGCCAAGCATTTGGCTGAGTTTAGGCTGTTCTGTGCCTTTCCAAGCATGATAAAATCAACCATATTATCTCTGTGTGTGTGCTAGCACTTACAGAAGGCTAATGGTGTCAAAACAGCAAAAGAAAATGAGAACAGGTTTGGGAAGACAGCAGAGTATTATGCCTAGAAGAGAAGATTTGTGGTTTAATTTGAATAATGTCATGTTGGAAAGATTCTGCCCTGGATGGGGGGTAACCTATTCTGAGAGAGGAACTCTCCTGCCCATTTCTATCTGTAGGAAGAGATTGAGGAGAAGACCGGGAAGGATGCTGCCGGTGAGCAGCACACTGGGGACCTGAGGTTGCTTAGTGGAGAATATTTCCTCAGTTTTATTTATCACCAGGGTGTGGGTGATGTCTAGCCCATTGCCCACTACACCTGTCTCAATTTGCCAAATCCATTTAGCTCTTCTGTGAGCATAAGCATACAAATAAAAGCAATGTAAAGATCCATGACAGCAGTTTGGTTTCATTCCTGGGTGTTTTTAGCAGGGAAAGAAAAAAATTGGACACTGTCTATCTAGGTTTCTTGCTGAAGTTTGGGGTTTCCAGTGAACTGCATCTGCAAATCTTATTTCTGTGAAATGGAAACACAGTAGGTTGCAAAGCCATAACCAGGTTGGACTTCCCTCCTGATGTCTCCCACGGCAGATTCTTATGGTTGACATGAGACTGGCTCCCCCCGCCCTGAGTTACAGCAGTTTTTATGCTCTTGAGCACCTAATTTCATCCTCTCATTCTCGGGGCTGACCTTCACCAGCTACATTGTGGCTACAACATCAACTATGACATGTCAAACAAGAAGGTGGGATAAATATCCCCAAACTGCTTTTGGCTTTGAGGCTTGGCAGCCCTTACAATTACTGTGATTTGTGAGGAATGGGAGAGATCATGAGCTATACAGTGAGAAAACAATGCAGCAGGGTACCATTTCAGTGCCAAATTTTCATGGGTTGGCTGACACAAACATCTCAGCAAGGCAGAAGCATGAAAGCCACAGAAACCTGAAAAATGCAAGAGAAAGCACCAGGCTACAGCACTAGTTCCTGGGAAATGCTGTTTCTCTAAGGACAGCACTGGAGCTCTACTAGAGCACGCTGACCCCGGTCCAAGAGGAATAACCTTGGGTTAAACAGCTGTAACGTGTAGATAACCTGGGGTTGGCTTTGTCTGTGGAGGGTGCTGGATGCTGGTTACTTAACCAAGTTAAAATTCAGATGATGGTATCTGCTCTGTTAGGCTAACTGACATGAACTACCCCAGGTCAGCCATTTTGGGGGAGAATCCTTTTTTTCCCCAGCATTTCTTTGTGCTGGATCCCTGCTAGATAAGGACATCTCACCCCATGTGAGCTGCTACGCAGCCATGAACCCATCCACGCTTTGGAGCAGTGTCTGCCATGCCTACATTTGGAATGATAACTCAGTTGCCAAAAATCCTGATAATAACCTTCTTTGATCATTTCTTTCCCTGTCATTCTTCTCATGTCATCTCTGCATGGAGATGTGTCAAGTGATGAAAGGTTTATAGGCAGAGGTGATATTTCTGATCTGAACAAAGGATACAGTTGGGGAAATCCAGGCAGAGTTTGGGCCAAGGCCTTCTCCATGCTGCGGTGTAGTGCGGGGCAGTGGCTGCTGCTGTGGGGCATGCGGGAAGCCAGCGGTCCCACAACTCCTCCGCCTGCTTTAACTGGAGCAGCAGGTCCAACAGGGGGGGTATCACCTTTCTCTGCAGATCTGGTCTTGCTTTTGGGAGGGCATGAGTGGGTTCGAAAGACAGAGCACAAGCAGAGGCAGGACTCAGCTTCTCCCACCCACCCTTCCCACAGCTGTCCCCATTCCTGGGGCTGGAGGAGCCTGGCTGGGGGCTGGGGACAGCTGGAGGGACACCCTCCTGCTGGGGCTCTGTGCCAGGGCACACTGTCCTGCTCTCCCTTGAATGGCCATGCCCAGTGCTGAGAGGGATGGGGCTGCCACCCTGCTGGGGCACTGGTGCCATCTCCCCACTTGGCACCGTGACAAAGCTTCTGGGAGACCAAGACTGTTATTTTTTTCCTCCTTTTAAATCTTCCAAACAAGAACTTATGTGCAGCCTAAACAAAAAGTCCTGAGGCTGCAGCTAGCAGAGAAAAGAGATATAATGACTGTGTATGTTTAATGGCAGATCGTAAATGACTGGTGATGTGTCAGCTGGAGGTCTTCAGCAGAGCAAGGCTTGATCTGGAAATGGTAGCTGCCACCCGTTATCTGCGATGAAATGAATGGAAATACTTTCGTGTCTTTGCTTGATGCCTTTTTCATGTTCCAAGTTGGGAGATTTTCCTTGTTCCTGTGAAGCTGACTGTGCTGACAAAAAGGAAAATCGCTTGCAGCTGGCTTCTCTGAGGTGACTCTGAGCTGCTCATGCAGCCTGAACGCTCCCGGGTGGCTTTCTGGGGCTTGCTCTCAGCTCGGTGACTGCTACCCTGCTTCCACAGTGGTCAGAAAAGGTGAGGGTCTAAAGACAGAGAAGCAAGCTCTTTCACCTCTTGCTCCTTCACCTCTCGCTCCTTCCTAACTCCTTGTGTGGACAGTAGAGTCCCAAAGGGATAGCGCTGGCTGACAGTCTACTTCAACAAAACACAGGTACCTATGGCACCTGCCATAGCCTTGGTCAGACCGGATTATCTCTGTTCCCTTTATTTGCCTTCCTACCTTTGACCTTATGCACATAGATCTGTGCTCGTAAAGAAAGTGATTTCTTACCATGCGTTTTCTCTGCAGTCTGTGCATTTTCTGACCAAGTCAGGGAAAAAGGTGTAGTTGAGATCAATGCAGACTGTTTTGGCTGGGACTACCCCTCGTGACTTGGAGTTGTTTCATCCTTTCTAAAAAAGTCCATCTATATCCAATGCAACCACAACGACAAAAATGCTTTGAAGAAAAATCAAAATATTTTGATACTTTCCCCTTTGCTCTGCCATTGTAAACAGTCTATAAGAGTCATACACACATCTTGGGACTTTAGACACTGATTTCCCAGGTGCTGATTTTGGGCTGGTGTCTGTCCAGTGCAGGTCCCTGGCTCAGCAGCCAGTATCTGCTCCTGGCACAGGATGGGGTGCAGCCAGGATGGGGTCTGCCTGCAGGAGGCTTTGGGGTGGTGGTATGGGTTACCCCAGCACAGCTGCCCCTGTGCAGCTCTGCTGCACATGCATTATCGGGGCAGAGCTGAAGATGGCAGCAGGAATTTGGTTTCCCTTTCCGCGTTTTGTCTCCTGGAGAAGCTCTGCAGCACAAGGAGCCACTGCCGAGTGCAGATGGGGCTGTGATAAAGGCTTAATTACATTGCTCCTGGGTTCATAGCAGAGAAAGACAAACTTTCCTCCCCTTGCATTTAACCCTATTTCATGCACAAAGAATACTGAAGAAAACCAGAAATCTCCATGTGGATCTTGAACTGAAGTGACCTTTTCTAGGGATCCCCCTCTGGTGCAGGGACCACAGGCTGTACTCCCAGGGCCACAAGCTGCCTGTTCACCTCTGCTCCTGGACAAAGGGACATCTCCACGCTACATCCTGTGGCTTTCAGGAACAGGCACCACGTGGTTTTGCAGTGAAAACCACTAGAAAAAGAAGGAAAAAAATAATCAAGATAACTATCACTTTGCATGCCAGACACCTTGCTCACAGGGGCTGATTGCCAAGGGGCTGTGGATGGCTGGGGAGGGGGGACTCCCAAAGAACTCTGGGTACTGGGGTTTTGCTGCTCTACGGAGGGGGGATTGCAGCATGAGATTGGGGGGGATCTGCCCACTTTATAGCAGTAGGCAAAGGAGGGATGCCTGGTGCTCTGCCAAGTATGCAGTTGTGAGCACTGGACTCTTGAGCCAATGAGAGACAGGCCAAGGAAGACAGCAGGAACTTTATTCTGCATCTTAATTTATAGATGTTTCCTTAATCCTCTCACAGACCTCATCTGTTTGAGAAATCAGGTTCATATGTCATCTGTAATGTCTCCTTCCAGACAAATAGCACCACAGGATCTGCAATTTCCATAAGTGTGTTGCACGTTGAAGACGGAGATACATGGGACGCTTCAGCATAGCTTGCTTTTAAGTGCCGCAGGATTTGCCTCATCAACATGAAGGTCTATTTGCTGTTCAGAGCATGCTGGTATTAGTTTCAAGTTGCTCAGATGCATCAAGAGCAGAAGAGCCCGTTGCTCCAGGAAGGTGCTGTCAGCTGATGCATTGCCCAGACCCTCATTTAGAAAGCAGAAATTGAGAGGAGGCTTCAAAAAAGGGGGAAAAAAAAAGCGGAAAAAAAAAAATAGCAACCCCATAAACTTTACATAATTTCCTGGGTTTCATTCATTTTGCTGTAATTTTACACACGTCTTCACATTAAGTGCTTATATTGTCAGAGAAGCACTCAGGATAAGTAATGTCACTCAGCGAGTCACAAATGGAAGCCATGTCAGCTGGCGTTGCAAAATGGATCTATAACTGGCTTTTTGTCCCTCAATTTGAGATGATCTAATTCGATTTCTGTGATTTATGGCTAGGAGAAGGAGGGCTGGATGTCTTTCCCTCTTCTGAATAACCCGGGTTTTGGAGGTAATTAGTCTCTGAAAGGGGAGTGCACATATTTCCTGCCTAAACTGATTCGTATACCAGTAACTGGAAGAAGAAATTTTTTTACCCGTCCTTGCTGACATCCCAGGATAACAAGTATCACTCATGCCAGACCTGAATTTGGAGATCATGGTGAAACTGCATTTGTAAGAAAAACGAGCGAGGCATTTGGGGTGAGTTATGGAGACCTGCAAGAATTTACCGCCACAACATGGAGCTGCCGGTGACAGTAGGAGCACCCGGTGCCAGCCCAAGCTGCTGCTGCTTGAGAGCCTTCTCTCCATGTGTTTATTTACTCACTATAGCTCCGACACAAAACCTCCTGCATTACTGGGTTTCCATGACTTTCAGTGAGCTTCGGATCAAAGCTGTGACGTTTCAAAAGAAACTCTCTATAAAATCTCACAAGGTACCACTCAGGCAAAGAAAGAATCACCTCTTAATGTGCTATGTTTGATTTAGCAAAAGAGGTGTTGCATCTCAGTACCAAATAGACCTGATATTGAAATGACCATGGACACATGGCAGAAGGTCAATACATTCCTAACCTAAATGATTCTATGATTCTATGATTCATCTTTGTGGTCATAGTGTGTTGATGTCCTGGAATGAACGAACTATCCCCAGTTGCCAGCTCCTGGGCTGAGAGGCCAGTGCTGGCTGCGCCGTAGCTGCCTGCAGGCTCTGGTGGTGGCCTGGTGTGCACAGAGGGCAGGGTGGTCAGTGGCAGGCACACAGGGGCTCTTCACTTGCCTGGGCACTGCTATAAGTCGTGCACACCTACACGTGTGCTCACATGTGTCCTCACACATCGCTTCCACAGACTGACCCTGGCTGACAGTACTGTGGGGGTAAATCCACTCTGCCAACCTAAAGCCTCTCTTAATATTGACAATATGCAGAGCTCTCCCTCCCTGGTGCTGACCTGGTGGAGGGTGTAGGTACGAGCTACTGATCATCTAGAAGATCCCAGCGATAGCAGTTTGGGCCTGCAAAGACCTCCCAGAGCCACTGGGGTGGAAAGTGCCAGATGAAAGAGGAGATGGTCACCCTTCATCTTGCTCATCCCACAGATCATAGAATCACAGAATCATAGAATCATAGAATCAGAAAGGTTGGAAGAGACCCTTGGGATCATCAAGTCCAACCATCAGCCCTACTCTACAAGTTCTCCCCTACACCATATCCCTCAACACCACATCTAATCTACTCTTAAACATCAGGGATGATGACTCCACCACCTCCCTGGGCAGCTGATTCCACTGACTGACCACTCTCTGTGAAAAATTTTTTCCTAATGTCCAGCCTAACCCTACCCTGCTGCAGCTTGCAGCCATTCCCTCTTGTTCTGTTGCTAATTGCCCGTGAGAAGAGACCAGNGCCATGTTCTTTTCTGCCAGCCAGCTCCAGCCACACTGCCCCAAGCCTGTAGTGAATCATGGGGTTGTTGTGGCCCAAGTGCAGGACCTTGCACTGCTCGCGTTGCTAGCAATGTGAACAGCCCGGGTAAGTTCTATCCTTGACCTCGTGAGCCAGGATTTGGAGAAGAAAACATGCACCCTGTGTCCCAGCCCCCCACCAGCCCCCCACACTATGTTCCCCTAAAATTTGGGCGAATTTTGCTGCTGGCTGTCAGCAGTGGTAGGACAGACAGACTCCTGCCATAACCCTGACGGGTCGCTCACAGCATCCTGGCACCCTTCTCCCTCGCTGCATCACACTCGAGTCATGAATATATGTATTAACTACAGAACAGTCTTAAGCAAACATTTATCTTTGCGAGCAATGGCCGTTGTTAAAGACTCCGGGGATGGATGTTTAGGAAAACAAGCCCATTCGAGCGCAGCGCTGGAAATGAGGATGTTCTCACGATAATTTTTTCCTTGGGTTAACAGTTTCCAAATAAGCAGGTGAAACGGTCTGAGGTGATTAAAGCAATAGAGAAGATTAGTTTTGTTATATATAATCACCCTTGCTTCCCTTTTATGTGTGGAGTGATATTCTCAGCAGGGTGTCTTATCTATTTTAGGGAATGCTAGACATTTTTCTTCTTTTTTTTTTTTTTTTTTTTTTAATGTAAATCAGGTTTTTAATCTTTTTGTGTCAATTTGATAGACTGTAATAGCAATTCTGTTTGGTAGTAGTTTGCCCCCTTCCCCAAGCACTTCTTTGCCTTTAATTGCTTAATTGCTCTAATTTAAATAAATCTGGGATCACACCTTCACTTGTGGAAGCTTGTTGAGGGTCTCTGGTGTTCAGCTGACCCTTCAGACCTCTCTGTCAGCTCTCATGGTGGGGGGGAAGGGGGTTAGGTGAGAAACCCAGGTGGCATCTGACCTCAGCAAAAAGAGGGTACAAATGCTGGACCTCCTGTAGGATGGGTTATGGCATCATCTCAACTCTATTTCACTCCTGCTTTTACAGGGAACAGGCACCTCCTTCCTCCTGGCTGCTTCCATCTTCTCAAAGAGACAAAATTTTGGGTCGAAAGAAGGCAACTCTCAGAATTCACATGTGCTTTTTTTGACCACTGCAACTTTTTCTAGTGGTGGACCCAGTGCTGGGGCACTCGCTTCTGCAGGTTTTCCTCTCCTTGTGCCTCAGAGGAAGGCACCAATTTTTAATGCTGACTTTGGCACAAAGCAGCAGCAGCCTTTTTCAATAGAGCTTGGCTCTGCTGCCCTCAGCTTTCTCCTCATTTTTGGGGTAGGACACACCTGCCTGAAAGGGGATGTTCCTATCTGAACCACTGTGCTGCTTGCTGCCTTGGGGAGCTGCAGACCCTCAGCTGCCTCTCCGCTTTGGATTACTGCCAGAAAGAAGGGAAAGGTGTAATCCTCAGGCATTTTATCGGTGAGCCGAGATAATTTCACCCTGGAAAACTATGTGTCTCTATCAGTCCCCGGGCCTCAGAGGGGCATTCTTGCTGAAAGACACGATGTGGAGAAATGCCTCCATCAGTACGGGATGTGTTCATGGCGGTGCATGAGCCGATTCAGCCTGTCAGGTGCACGACAGGGTGCAGAAGAGCCTGAGAAATTATTTCATATAGACCACTTGGAAAACAGTCCCCAGAGCAGCCTGGATGAGAAAGGCTCCCTCGGGAGTGCTGGGAAATGAGCCTTCATCTGTCAGGGATGTCTTTAGGAGAAGGTGGAGAGGGCTGTGGGCTGCCTCCTGCGCTTGCTGGCCTTGACAGGGGGACTGTGGATGGTGACAGGACCCTGGTTTTGGGATGCTGCCCACACTGGGAAGCTCTGAAATCAAGGAGAAGGGAGAGAGGGGATTTATTTCCAAGGAAATTGTGTCAAGAAGGCACAGGGCAGCCCAGTGAGTCAGTCCTCCTCTCTCAGTCCTTCTCCCCATGGCCCTCAACCCAACCCCCCCCAAAAAAAAAGCTGTCAAGATGAGGCAGAAGATGTCTTTTGATTAAGCCACCATGGGAGCACTTGCTAGCTCTAGGGTCACCACCTGCTTTTATAGAAAAGTTTAGTGTTATTGGGAAATAAAGAAGGAAAATGCTAGCTGATTATTGAGGAGGAAAAAAAAGGTTACAGTAAAAAAGGAATTAAGAGAAAAATAACAAGTTGACTGTTATTAGGGAGGGAGATGCAAAGAGATAAGGGGTGGGGGGTATACACAAACATCTAGTACAGTATATTAGACTTTGGTGCGGATGTAAGTATAAAATGCTCCACAAGTCCTGTAATTGAGAAAATCCATCAAATGTCCTGACAGCTGTTCCAGCATTTCCAGAAGCGATAAAACTTGAATTTATTTAGCTTCTGGAAAGGGGGCAGTATCACCTTCTGGCGGCTTTAATGAAATGCCATAAAATTCGAGGAAAAACTGTTCTGTAAAGTAATAAAAAAGGGCAGTTGGCAGTGTGTTGTTTGCTGAAACACTGTTGGAGGGGATGTGTGGACCTGCTCCTGATAGCCACGGCACCCAACCCGCGAGCCCCAGGGGGATGCTTTGTGCCCCGGACCTGCTGCCCACAGCCCATGTGCCTGCAAGTGCCTGGATGGGAGTCAAGCACAGCTGAGTCTTGGCCCTGGCTGGGGTGGATGGAGATTGTGGAATAACCAGCCAAGGCTCAGGCAGGAGTGCAGAGGACCCGGGACAGGCATGTGTGGCTTCTACCCACTGCCGGCCAGCCCAGTGCCTGGGCCAGCTCAAGAGCAAGGGCTGTGAGTGTGGGCACCAAGGAAATAGTTGTAATTTTGTTTTATTGGTTTTTTGATGACTGTGTTATTTGGTGACAGCAGAAAAGGTCGTTGCTGCAAAACACTTCCCCTTGTGTGATAGCTGCTAGGCATGTGCTCGTTTTCCTATTTAATTTGGTAATTGAAACTAAATTTGTAATACAACGTTTAACTTATTTGAAGACTCCTGGACTCTGTAATTTAGCCCTAATTTGTTGGCAGGAAAGCACACCTTTTGCATACATTTTTCTTTTTGGCTCACCATCATCTCTCACATAATTGCTGAGACGGTTTCCTTCCATTGCCTAATTTTGTGTAAATGCCGCAGGCACCTTAGGAGCCAGTATTACTACCCCCAGCTGGCAAATATTATGGATCTAGGTAATATGTTTAAACAAGAGTGGGAGGAGACATCTAAAAATAGAAAAGAGGGAAAGAGCAGTGCTGGCTGGGCAGGGGGAGCCCTCTCCTCCTCCCTGCTGCTGTCAGGGGTCAGGAGCAGAGGTTACTGGTCACACCTTGCCTTCCCCGGGTGACACAAGGGGAAAATGGCCAGGAAAGCAGAGCAAGAGCTACTGATTTGCTCCCAATTAAGGCTTAGCAATGTAAAATCCTCCACGCCAAACAAAATGTTCAGGCTGAGGCCATAAGAACAATCTGGCTAACATGCGCCCCAGTTGCTAAGAGCAGTAAAACACTGTGTGGTGCTGGTTTCTGCTCCAGGACCTGCCATGGCTGTGGCCACTGCTGAGTTTCTGCCAGCATCTCTTGCTCTTAGACACCTCCTATGGTTGGTGAACCTATGGGGATAACTGGGACAGCTGTATGGGATGAGAGGTCTGTGCTTTGGTCGGACTGTGGTTTCCTGTAGCTTGGCTAGAGGATGAACTACAGGAATTGTGTGGGAGCAGGAGTCTGCTTGAGGGGGCTCGAATCGAGGGGAGCATCTCATTGCCAGTGTGCGTGAGGTGGGGCTACTTGTGTGCCCCACCAGGCTGAGCACTTTCCACCACAAAACAGAAAATAATGAAAGACAGGAAAGGGGATCTATGTAAGGACTATGAAATTCCTAAGTGGGGCCATCTTTTCACATGCAGGGGCATATATTGGTCAAACCAGAGAGGTTGAGCCCTGCTGATAACCCTTGTGCTATTTACTCTGTGTTCCCAACCTGAGTCCCCGCTGCTCACAATGGTGTTGAAACGAGCAAAGGAATGAGTGCCTCCAACCAGCGATGAGAATTCAGAGCCCTTTTTTCCCCGATGGGTGAAAGGCAGCTCGTAGCCTCGGCTCTTACCACATGGGGAAAACCTGGCAGCGACTGCGGGGGAGGCAGGGCAAGCCTGTGATGTCCGACTCGGCATCCTTGACTGCTCCTGGAGAAAAGCTTTTCCCACAATAAGTAATCCAAGGCATCCCACAACTTCTAGTAGCAATTATTTGAGTGTCAGGGAGGAGATTTCCCAAGACTAGACTTTGGTGACAGCCTAGTAGGAGCTGACACCAAAATACCCTTGGGCATGAGCGGGGCAGAGCTGACCCCTTTGTTGAGGGATAGCACCATGCTGCCACTGCATTGGGGAAAAATCTGGCTACTGCCCAGCCGTGGGAAGGATCCTTCTGAGTAACCCAAAGTCCAGATTTCTGCCTGAAGGTTCCCATGGCAACCGGGCTGCAAAGATTAAATATTTAAAAATATGGAAGCAATGCCGGTGTGCGAGGCGAATGCAAGAAGTTTGGAGCAAGCAGCATCTCCCTACTCCATCCATGTGGCCAGGTTGTGGTCCGCACTGGTGTCCCCCAGCCCTGCTGCTGCCACTGCCCTGCCCATCACCCTGCCCACTGGCATCATAGCCCACAGCCACTGCAGGGCATGTCCCCCCTCCCCACACAATTTCCCACAACAGAAACTGCTGGACATGAGGCTACCCCCTTTCAGCAGTTTCTCCTGTTGCTACCAGCACTCCTTAGCAAAGGAAGGGGAAAATGCAATTTAAATGAAGACCAAACCTTCCCCAAGCCTCTGCCCAGCTATATGTCATTTGTGGAGAACTTCAAAGCCATTTTTGATAACTTGGGGTGGGGGGAGGACTGCTGATTTGCCTTCATTTTACAGTGCTGCTGTTGGGAAGCTCTGTGAGAAGTCGTCAGTTTAATGATACTTCGACGGAAAGTTTCTAATCCACTAGAAACCAGAAATGTGTTTTGACTTCCTTGTTTTGTTTCTGATGTACTGCTTTACTCAAAGTGCGTCACTCTGGTGGCCCTGGCATTGCTCGCTGTGGTAAGATGATTCTTCCATCTCAAATGGTATCCATCCAACAGTAAACCAAAAAATACCACTTACAGCAATGCAGAATCTTCACTGGGCATTGCACACTTCAAGCTTAAGATAGTCACCTCTTTTCCCATCAGTCAACACTAATTTATTGATATAGTGATTGAGTAATAGTGTAGGAAGGCAGATTGAGTAATACTATAGGAAGGCAGTGCCAGCATCAGGGCATCCTCAGAGAGGTACAGATGGCCTCTCCAGACACAGTGGAGCTTTAATGGCACCACAGTTTCAGCTTCCATCTCTGGAAAAGAGATATCTCATTTCTGAAATCACTGGAAAGTTAAGGAAGTTGAGTTTTTAATGGCACCCACCATACCTATATCCACGTTTAACATTTCAGCATTGTCTCTAAGGTAAGGAAAAGCGAGGCTCATTAGAGCCCTTTTTCTAATTAGCTCCTGCAAACAGATTTTCTTTTATAAATGCCTGAATGTAAAGTTATTTGTGTACCTAATTTCTTTTTTATGTTACATTTATTTTTAAGTGTAATTCACTAAGGCTTAACATTTGTAATTCTTGCAGGGGCATTACAACCAACGATGCACATTTATTACAACCCCTTAAATTGCCACTTTTTATTTCCATATGCTTTTGAATTGCTATTGAGCTTGTTTTGTGCTCTTCCCATCGTTAAAGTGTATTTTTTTATTGTACATAAATGGTAAATAATTGATACCTGCCATCTGGTGCTAATCATCCTGCCAGCCCTATGTCTCCACCCTGTCCTTTCATTCCTTAGTAGCTCACCCCCATCAGCTCTTCCCCTTTCTTTCCCAGTTTTCTCCATGTTTTCCACCCTTGCTCCCCAGAGGTGCTTGCAGTTCTGTGGTGCTGAAAAATGCATTGCCCTTCACCTCTACTCAGCCCAAACCCTCTTCTTCCTCTCTGATGCCTTTCAGGGGAGGTGATTACCCCAGGGATGCTTATCCCACCCTCTGCCCAAGTTTCTCTCATCCCCATTCTCTGTACAGTCCCATCACCCAGGGGTCACTGGAGACCCCCTGGCTGGATCCACTCTGCCCTGGCACCTCTGGGCTTTGCTGCGTGATTCCTATGGCACTCGCGTGCCTCATTATTCTTCCAGAGGAGGCATCCTTGCCAGCATTTTCTCCTGCATTAGCAGCCATGTGGACAGACCCACATTAGATACCAACACCCAACTGCAGTGCTGGGCTTTTATCAGTATAAGACTGTGCTGGAAAAAAGCAGCCAGCCATTACAGTGCTTAATGGCAGCAAACCCCAAGTGCTGGCAACTCCAGGGAAAAGGAACAAGCCAGAAGCCACAGTGACAAGCTGCAGTGATGGCCTCCTGCCCTGTCAAGGAACAACACTAAGTCCCTCCAATGCCTGAGGTTGCTCAGCGGTGAGATACGTGGGCTATGTCCACTAAAAACATTTGCAAAGTATCCAGTTGCCAAAGTTAAAGTAGGAAAAGCCCAGAGCTGCCTACAACCAGAGTGCACTTTCCATGAGTGAAGCAATTTTGTCTCTTAGCCTGAATTAAACATTCCCAGACACAACACCCCCTCACTGGAGGCAAATTCTTGGGATGGAGAATTTCCTTCTAAATGGATAAAAGTTTGTCAACACTGTGTGACCAAAAGCAAAGTTTTATAATGAGAAAAGCTGGGGAAAAAATAGTAGCTAGCATTATTACTGGCCCAGCCAATAATAACAGCTTGTGCTGAGCAGATATGTGACCATCCGCGCTGAGCTAATTGTTGATAAAATCCTAGGAGTTATAATTAGCCCCAGCGGGACTCCTCCTGCTGCTAAACTGAAGTTCGTGCCTCCCTGTTTGCAGGTGGGAGCTGCAGGGCAGGGCTGTGGCTCAGCGCCCCGGGGGTGCAGGATTCGACCTGGTGGTGCAGACCCCACCAGGCAGTGCCAGTCCTGGAAGAGGGGAGGACAGGGGTGCTCGGGAATAAATGAGCCAGTGCTTTAACCCATCTGCTCTTTCCCACCTTTCCATGTGATGGCCAAAATGGGTTGTTAATGAAAGTTTTCCATTCCACCCTTGCCAAGGCACAAGCCTTCCTGCTGCCTTTGCTGCCTGTTGAACAAGGAGGTTTCAGGATGCTGTACCCATCCATCTGACAGTCTGTCCATCCTATGCACTGTGTGCCAGGTACAGATGTGCAACTGCTCCTCTTTGTGGGTGTGCACGTGGTACCTGGCCCCTCCAGCAGCCCCCAGCAAGGCCCTGACAGTGTCCCTGGGAATGGGGCAGAGGTGGCCTCAGTACCCTGTCCAGGCAGGTACCAATGGCACCTCTGCGGGTGACAGGGCTCTGTGGCAGGAAAGGAGCTGTGGACAGGAGGGAGAAGATCCGAGGGGAGTGGTGGGAGGTGGGGGAAGAAGGTAAGAGAGGTGGAGAAGGTCTGTGTGCCTGCACGGGGGCTCAGGTAGCCTGAGCTCTGCGTAAGGCAGATCGCTGCCGGCCAGGGGTCAGAGGCAGTAATCCTTCCCTCTGAATATTGATGACCTACAGTCCTTGGAGATGGGAAATATGCTGAAGGCTAAAGGCATCCCTCCTGATGCCTGCAGTGGGTTTAGTAATGAACTCGGCTCCTTTCCATACTGCCTGTATTTTGGTGCACAGGGAACAGCCCTACCAAATGTGCCTCAAGCGACCAGCTCACAGAGAGATGCAGATGGGCTTTACTCTGTCCTGAAACCCCCTTTTTGGCAATCTTGTTTCACTAGTGGAGTGATCGATCAATAATTAAAACATGGGCTAATTAAATTCTCATTAAAACCTTCTCTGAATCCTCACAGTGAAATATATCAGCTTCTCCACTAGCTGCACCGCTTACCCTCATTTTGCGACACCCTACACGCGTGGTGATCTGACCATGGCGTCTTGCTGCTGAGCAGAGCTGGAGACGACAGCCTCCGGCAGTGCCAGTCGCCAGCAGCTCCCTTTGGGGCCCTGATGCGTTTCCAGGATCGGTTGCATCATTTGCAGCATGGCTGTGTGCAGGGATGTGCTCACATGCGTGCACGCTGGCTTTTGTTTGGAAAAACAGGGCAGTTTTAGCTACTTACAACCACCAGAAGCTGAGAACCCCTCACATCTGAGCGATGCACCACCAAATCTCATGGTGACCAAGAGTCACCGTGAGAGTCCAAAAGCCAGTGAAATCCCACCACGACAGAGGAAGACTAAAGGCATTTTATCAGTTTTCTGCCAGGTAAAATGATATTGTAAGAGCTGAACCTGTAGGCCAGGCCCATTTTTATGTGTTCATAAATCTATTGATGACAGTAAAATCACAGTTTTCCTGCAGAAAACACAGACCTTTTCCCAGGTATCCAAATGTTAAAATACTTCAAGCAGACTTTGAACCAAGAGTGCCCCCTGGCTCCCTCTGGAAGAGCAGAGCCCCTCTGCGCAGGGACACTTTCCTGGGTGCATTCAGGCCTCTGAAACACTTTAGCTAAATAGCATTCATTAGCTCACAGGAATTTCTTTAGAGAAAAAAAAACCCTGTACTGGAGCCAGGCACCACCAACATGTGATTAATAGCAAGTGGTGGGGTCTGCACTTGCCAGTGAGGGGTGGAGGGTGGGGGGTGGGGCAGAAATGCTCTTTCACTCCCAACTGTCTTTGGCACAAGCCTTGGCAGCTCTTTCTAAGCTTTTCCTGAAAGCTAGCTGTCTTGCAGGATTAAAAAATGCTGCTGCGTCAACAGCTGTGCTTCGGGAGCAAGTGAGACCCAGCCCCGACATTTCCAGGTTGTCCAAGCAAGACAGTTCCTGACTGATGTTGACTAATGTTGTCTGTCAGACCACAGCTCCGGCATCCCCCGAGAACGCAGGGGAGCAAGCTGCAAGGCAGGGGGGCTGCCAACCTCCTCCAGCTGCCCAGCCACTAGCACATCCATGTGCCCCCCCTACTATGGAATCCTGGGGTCCGCAGGGGCTCGTGTCCGCCACCCTGCAGCCTCTGCATCCCTGCAGTCAACAAGCATCCAAAGAAATGGCTGCTGTTGCCAAGCCTGCTGGTGCCCAGAGCTGGCACCGAGGCCTTGGACGCGTCCAATTCCTCCCACACCCCTAGTGAGGCGTCGAGGCTGGCAGCGGTACCTGCTGGCTTCGCAGCACGCCGCCACAGTGCTTGCTGGGGGTGAGTGTGGTGGCTCCCCCCCCAGCAAGCCTGAATTTTCTCACTCGTGTCTGATGGGCTAATTATTATTGATTGACATTTTTGGAGTTTTCGGGGCACTTTGGGGGAAGAGCAGAGTGTGGGAAGAGGAATATGTTGACAACTTTTTCACATAATCCTTTCCAGCCCCCTCATTTTTCAGTCAGCCATGGAACGTGTCCAGATAGCTGGGATTTTAATGAAATTAAAAGCAAGCAGACCCAAACTTCCTTGAAAAGTACAAGAAAAACCACAAATGCCTGTTTCTCTCCTCTCCAGCTCCTGTGCCACATGGCTGGGATGGGCATCCAAGGGGGTCTGGTGGTGACGTGGGGAGGCTGACGGGGCCCTTGCTCCTGGCCCCACGCCAGGGTGGTTCTCCTGGTCCTGTGATGTGGTGTGGTGTGCCCACCCTTGCTTAGGTGCTCAGGTGGTGTTTGGTGTGAGCATCTTCCCCTCTCTCCACAGCCACCAGGTCCTGTGATAAGTAATATTTATATAACCATCCTCTGCCCACAGGAAGAGCCACATGGCATCCACAGTCCTTTTACAAGGGAGGGAACCGGTGGGTATGGTGCAGCCCCCCTGCGTGCCATGCTGTCTTAAGCAACGCTTTGAGAAGCCATGGCTGCTGCTGTGTATTTATCCTAAGCCCTGAGTGAAACCCTGCTGGGAGCTGCACCTCAGCACATGCTGCTCAGGATCCCCAGGGGCTTCGAGCAGGCTTGTCACGGGCGAGAAAAAAAAAAGCTTTTTGTATTAATAAGCAACAATCTTCTTTAGCTTAACTGAACTGAAGCAAGCAATTTGTATTCCACGTGCTATAAAGATGCAGTTAAAGGTAGTTACAAGGGACAAATGATTGCATACGGGATACTTGAGCAACATACACATGCAACATCTACCTCAGCTGCTTTAACTGCATTTGCACAAGTTTAACCACCGCTACTGGAGGTAACTGTCATATTACTTTATCTATGATGCAAGCCAGTGTAAATCCTTAACTAGCCAGCTGGATTTTAAACTGGCATCAAATTTTCCTTGGAAATGGCAACTCCAACTGCCTGCACGGCTGGGAGGCATCACTGCATCCTCACTGCCACGGCTGCTGGCACTGCACAGAGCTGGCATGGCGGTGTCTCCTTTGCGTGCTAATACCGTGAAGGTACAATCCAGACACAGCTGGAGCTCTGGCTCCTATGAGGTATTGAAACCTCAGCCTGCAAACACATACTCTTTGTGTTTTCCCTGGGCAGCTTGCTTAGCCTTTAGGCTTCCTGGGTTGTGAATTGAGTCTGCCTTTTGAGTGGGAGTAAAACCCCAGCAGGTTGACAGTAAAGGAGCCGGCTGTGCTGACTAACCATTTTGATTTAAGGCAAATGTGGGAAATACCGAGGGGAGAAGCGAAGCCTCTGCTTTGTGAGCAGCACATCGGCAGTCAGTCAGCAGCAGCACGTGCTTAAAATGGATCCCGATACCTGCCGTCCGCGGTCTGAGATTATTAATGTTACTGAACCTAAACAAGAGCGGATGGGAGGATTTTCCCCCAGCGTGGATTACTGAGTCAGGAGAAAAACGAAATGCAGCAAAAATCCTCTTAGTCAATTTTATCATGGGTAGATTTTCACATCTGAATCTCAGCTGCCAATTTGCATGGATAATCTCAGATTAGCTTTAGTCCGTGGTTTATTGTTTCCTCCCCTCCTAAATAATTGCACTTTTGCAGTGATAAAGGAGACGAACAATTCTTTAGGAGAATGGCTGTGACATCTAAATAACAATGATAAAAAAAGTCCATCTAAAAGCCAGCAGCCCGGTGCTTTTGGCTCCCCCCGTCTCACTATGCATTATTCATAGTAGACAACAGGACCAAATGTGTACGCTCCCTGTGCAATTACCAGGAGAACATATTCAAAGACATATGCTAGTGCTCTTAGTGAAA
This sequence comes from Jacana jacana, assembly GCA_013400555.1. Taxonomy (NCBI): domain Eukaryota; kingdom Metazoa; phylum Chordata; class Aves; order Charadriiformes; family Jacanidae; genus Jacana; species Jacana jacana. The sequence continues at coordinate 108,371 of VZTM01039286.1, forward strand.
GGAGATGTGCAAGTACCCATTATTTACAAGGCACTGTTATAAAATCTGCAAGTTTGACTTCAAGGTTGCAGCTTAATTGACTCCCCCTGATAGCTCTTGTCATCCATCTAATTCAAGCCATGCGAAAGCCTGGTTGTTGTTTTGTGTGCGTACAATACGCTGGCTGCTTTGGCACACGCTGCTGGAAAAAGTGCGGTTTGCATCAATTAGCCTTTCTTTATAGCAAGAAGAGTGGCTGAATAACAGGGCATCTGAGAAGTATGTAAAACTTCAGCGCTTAACTCAAAGCAAATCATCGCTGAGGTCATCCCTCTTATCATCACGGCTGCCTTTGGCCCTGCTCCTCCCCAGCACAGAAGCCTCGATAAGGATCATCTGCTCAGTTTATTACCTTCTTGATCCAATAATTATATTCCTTGTGAGAAAACCCTTCTGTGGAATTTATTTAATTCACCCTCCCAAAATTCATCTCTGCAAACTTCCTTCCTCTTCCTCTCACATCGGTTCTGTGCATGCTGTAAACTGCAAGGATCTCTGCACTGATTCCTTTCTGTATCCTCTTCCCAGGCAGGCAGTAACCTCTGTGCACATGGAAATAATTTTCCTCCAGTCATCCAGACCAGTAGAGCTCTTTTTCTCCCCAAACCACATTCTCTCCCTTTAGAAATGATGTACTAATGGATGATGACACAGAGGCGCCACCAAAAGCACCAGAGCAGGATGCTTTCCTCCATTTTCTCCCCTTTGCCCTCCCGTTCAGTCTTGCACCCAACAGTGTTTCCCTGGGCTGCCACTGGTTGGGAGAGGTGGCCTCTGGCAATGCCAGAGTGGCAGAGGCCAGGTAGGTCACAGTACCCAGCTCTCCCCAGCAGGGATCCTGGAAAAACGCAGCAGCAGATGCGCTGAGGATGCACAGGTGTGGGAAGGTGTCACCTTTTTGCTTCTAAAGTGGGAAAAGAAAGAAGGTCAACAGTTAAATCAAGTTTTGGAATGACGGTATCACACTATTAGCTGCTCAAATAAATGTAGGAATTTGTATGGAAGCGCTGATCCTCATTTTAAATAACAACAAATTCAACTAAATAGGCATATTTTGGAGAATTCGTGCAAAGTCTACACACTTCTTTTTAAGCAGCCCTGCTCCCTACAGTGGGAGGTAAAGCATCATTTCCAGCTGGCCTAGACTGGGAGGAGCTACAGAAGTGGTGATCTGGTGTGCTTTCCACGCAGATCCTTAATGTAGACATGCGGCAGCACCGCAACAGGGAATTGGCTTCACTGCAAATGAAGCAAGGCCTTAAGTGCTTTGTTGAACAGCAGCCGAGCTCTTTGGTAATGAACAACAGTGACACAAGAAATAAAGAAGCAATCTGTGATGGCCTGATGTGGTTGCAGTGGAGTAGCTGTTCCAATGGTTGCTGGTGTGCGAGATGACACGTGAATACAATCTATCTCCACGTGTTGCTGCAGACTTTCACCAGAGGCTAGTTGAAAAACCTTGAAGACTTGGCAATTAAGAGGACCTCTAATTGAAACAGAACAACAGTAGCATTTTAATTGTCATGCAACTCCCCTCCAGAGCATCGTGGTCGAGCAGAAACCCAAAGTTTCTACAATCAGGGTTTTTTTTAATCATACAGAAACCATGTCATGCATGTGCTCTGCCTCAAGAGTGTTTTGCATCTGTGGGGAAGGGATTGGTTACTCCACAACACCAGGGCCACATGTAGAGGTAGAAAATACATGCCAATTCAATGGGTGACACTTGCACTGGAAACCATTGTGTTGGATGACAGGAAAACAACTGCAAGCACCGGGCAATTTAAAATGCATTAAAACATCCTCTGGAGCCCAGAGTTGAGCCTCCTCAAAACAAACCATTGGGTACTAATGATTAGTAGCTGGACAGGGATAGGGAAAAATCATCGTTGGTGTGCAAACTGGGATGGTAGTGTTCTGATGTGCCCTAAGGCGGTGCTGCAGAAGTTCAAGTCACATCAAAGAGACGAACAGAATCAGAGGTCAAGATATTTCTTCCCATTACCCAGGTTATCCTTTGGTTTCGTGGCATTCACAGGGACCTCTTCAAGGAAGGGACATTAATTCCTCCTATAGCTGGGAAGAGAAACATTTCAAGTAATGAAAGCTTGTGATAGGAGTGATAATAAATGGGATGAAAGCAGCTGTCTCACCCAAGCAAAGAGAAACTGTAATGCTGCATGGACCTGCACCCTTCAGGGAAAGAGGGAGATGCTGGAGACACGGGGAGTGGTGCCAGTGTTCTCTGTGGTGGATGCCATGGCCTGTGCTGGGCAAGAGCCTCTGGCAAATATATGTTGTAATATATTCATATACTTTTATAATTCCTTCCATTTCCAAGAGCCCCAAGACATGCCACAGCAGCTAATCCTGCTGATTAGCCAAATCAAAGCTCTGAGCAAAAACTGTTCACTATTTAGGGAGCTGTGCAATATGAAATCAATGTTTTGAAAGAGTGCCCTCCACAGCAAGCGCTGCTGTTGCACAGCCCCCGTCTGCTTCCTGTTCCAAGGCATCCAAAGAGCAGTTGTGGTGTGGTTTTCCATTGTTGTCTCCTGGTTCTGGGCTGGATGGCACTAGAGACATTAAAGACACCATCCCTTCCCCAGGGAGATGAGGACCAATGCAGGGAACGAAAACTGAGGCCAGGAGAGGAGGTTTCTGCTGTGCAGTCTGTGCAAGACACCAAACCTGGTCTGAAGCTACAAATGCATTTTAGGAACAAGCCTGCAAAGAATGGTGAGCAGGTGCCTGGCACAAGGTGGAGAGAAACACAATACAATGGATGAAGGATAAAGATCTTCTCCCCTACCCAAAAGCTGTACCAGGAATTTTAATCTGAAACCAGCTGAAGCCAAACCCCTCACTGGGACCTTGGGATTTAACCCTTGTTTTTGCAGAAAATCCCCATGTTGTGTGCTTCCAGCTGCAGTTGGTTTCTCCAGTATGTTTCAAAGTGAGGTCTTGGTCCTCCTCAAGGGGTAGCAGATGGCAGCAGTCATGTTGGGAGGAGCAGCACCCCGCAGGACCCCTGACACAGCACCACCTTTGCAGCACCCATGTGGGGGCAGCACCAGCACCCTTGTTTTCATCGCCTCTAGCCCCAGCGGCACAGTGGCAGCCTGATGCTCTGTGGTGGGAAGGACCTATTAGATAACTGCCTGTATCCCCTGCCAAGGCAGGAGGTAGTCTCCTGACAGAAGCGGTAACAGATATTAAACATACTGCTCTTGATCTCAGCAAAAAAAAGGCCACTGGAGTAAATTTTTTTTAACCCGCTAAGTAAAAGCTTTCTAGCTAATATTAATAGGTTTTATCTGATGAAAACAGTACATTAATCAGAGAAGGGCTTTTCTTTTTTTTCTCCCCCATTAAACTTTCGAAGAAATGTTTTAATTTTTTTAAGCTGTCATTGATTTTTTTGTAAGCAAAAATGGACATGTTCAAGCAGAAGAAAAATCCATTTAATTGTAAAGCAATTTTCATCTAGGAAAGCATTTCAACGTACAATTTCCCGTTTGGTCTTGTTGCATCCTCCTTGTCCCACTGTTACACAGGTCAAAATGTCACTGGAGATTGATAAAACTGCAACAGAGTGTTCTTGTCTTAGCAGTAACCTGAACTTTTATGTTTGCTTCCAGACAGTTTTGTCTTGCTGCTTTCCTCTTTTTCCCTCAGCCCAAGAGGCTAATGCCCTCAGGTAGCTGCATGTTGGTGCCAAACCCACCACGGTGATCATTAAACCTTTTAGCCCTATGCACCTTCTGGCCTCATTAGCCCCAAATTATGTACAGCCAGGGCCCTGTACGAGCGGGTCTCCAGTAGCCAGGGCCCTGTACGAGCGGGTCTCCAGTAGCCAGGACTTCCCGCTACCAGCTTGGTACCTCTGTCTGCAGCCTGGGATGTATGTTGCAGTTGTCTCCGTTTGTTCCCAACTGAAGGAAAAGAGGGAAAAGGTGAAAAGCAAGGAAGCGGGCTCCGGCATTGTTCCTCTCTGAAGGAGGGAGGGAAGCTGCTGCTACAGCCCGCAGGGGCACCGTCTGCCGTGAGTCAGCAACCAGCCAGATTTACTGCCGATTGATTAAATTAACATTTGTTATAAGCCAGGGAAGGGAGGAAGCAGAGGGGGCGGGGAGAAATTCTCTTCACGGCTCTTGAATTATTTATGCCCTAGAAGCCTCCACGTTGTGCTTGGGGCAGGCAGCAGCAACGCAAGCATCAAGTGCCCGTGCATGGGGACAAGCTGGGCTCCTACAGGACCTCCTGTCCCCTGACAAATTATAGCAAGACGGGCTGGTACAGGGTGTGCAAGATGTGCTGCTCCAGAGGGCATTTTCCTCCCGTAATTTTGGCTGGGAGCCCTGTTTTCCCAATCACGGTGTGACGGATGGTAGTAAAGCACTGCTGTGTTTCCAACGCCCTCCACTAAGTCTTCGCTGACTGGCACAAGAGGGAGGGCAGGTTTGTGTGGGCAGGGACAGGCAGGGCTGGCTTTGCTCTGCTCCCCTGGCGGGGAGCCAGGAGTGGGGAAAAAAGCCAACCTGAATTCCCACCCATTCGATGTGATGTGTTGTGTTTTTTTTTGTTTTTCCTGGGTGCTGATAATGAATCTGGATGGAGTCAGCCAGATGCTCTTAGATATCTGCCAAAGCTGCCTCTGTGTGCACCGCGTGCGATGCGGAGGGCTGATTTTGGGACTGTGCTCCAGTCGCTCTCAGGGGGCTGCCTGGGCTCAGTGTGTGCCTGCCAGGGAGGAGAAGAAAACGTGGTGGCATTGCTGAGAGATGTGTTACATTGGCAATGTCTGAGCAGGCTGGACCTGCCATGAGGGAACATCCATGCAAATCCAGGTGCTCAAGCCACCGAGCCAGCAAGGAGCAGGAACTGCAGGTCTTTTGTTCTCCTGCCTCATGCTGGGTTTTAGAGCCAGCCAGCCTTGACACAAGGACCACAGTGGCCATCTATTTGCAGAGTTGCCAGTTGACATGAGTGAGAAATAAGGCAACTCCTCCCTTTCTCCTACAGACTAACAACCTCTACGCGAACACCATCAGGCTGTGTTCCTACCATCTGCTGCATGGTGATGATGCTGTGAGCCCCCTGTCCCCTTACAGGATGACGGGCAAACCCCCACAGGGATGGGAAAACATGNAGGGAAGGGAAGGGAAGGGAAGGACAACACAACACCACCTATGTGTGAGGGCAGCAGCAGGGTGGCACTGGGAACAGTGTCACCTCCTGTCTTCATGAAGCCTTCCCAAAGCCCAGCCACTGAGCCTTTGTAGGGTCTTACCCCACAGTCCATGCTGGTCTGTGGGGGCTCCCTGGCCCCCTGTTGACCTGTGAAGCGCCCCCTCCCCCCCCCTTTCTCGTCCCATGCTGCTGCACAGCTCCCTGGCATCAGCAGGGCAGCCAGAACACTTCTACTGGAGAATAAATTTAGGTATTTAGACTTCTCATTACAGTCAGCCATCAAATATTCATAGTAACAGATAAACGAGCAGAGGAGGGGTGAGCCTATTGCGCAAAGGCTGAAAAGGGAAATAACTTTTTACAACCAACCAATTAAGTTATAAATCTGGATACATCCAGGATTTATTTAACATACTCTCTAGATGTAAGCATGCTGCAGTCCCCAGGGGAAGCCGCAGCAGCAAGCAAGGGCAGGAGTTGTGTCATTTGTCCAGCCCTGGGATGAGAGTTGGGGTGGGCAGTGTCAAGGAGCAGAGAAGCCTGGTGTTGGGAGTACGGGCAGCATTCAGTGAGGAAACTGAGGAAAGACCCCCTGCACAGCCTGCAAGGGGACACAGGGGTGCATGGCAGTGGGGGGTGGCAACAGAGCTAATGCCCAATAAGCTAGGAACACCAGGCAGGTCTCTCCCATCTCAGTGTCCATCTTTGTCCAGCCTGCAGGATGCTATAATCCTATCTACTGGGATTTAAGCTGAGGGCTCTGCTTGCTACTGCAGCACTAGATGAAGAAGGTAGCAAAAGCTGAGAGGTGGGCTCAGGCCTCAGAGCCCCTTCCCACAGGTGCTGGAAGGGCCATTGCCCGAGGACTGTTTCTCACCACCACCAGCTAGAGGGAAAAGGCCTCTCTCCCCAACTACTGCTGTGAGAAACAGTGCTGCCATTCTGTTTTGCAATGTTGTGGCTTGAAATATTGCTGGGAAAAAGCCATGGCCTTAACATGAAGGGATGAGAGGTAGCACTAGGAAGAGGCCACGTCTGCTGGCACCAGCCAGACAATGTCAGGGCAGCCCCTAGGGCCTTGACTGCACTGTAGGGGTGGTTTGGGCTTCCCTTTCTGTCTGAGCAGCTGCTGTCTGAGCTCAACCTCCAGTGCCTGGAGAAACACCATCAAGAAGCTGTTTCAGCAGATTTTCAGTTACTTGGAGAGAGGGCAGTGCATGGAGGGAGCTGCCTGCTGCCCTGCTTGCTGAACTGCTGTCAGGCACTGGCACCCAACAGGTACACAGCAGCCCCAGAGGTCATCAGCAGATTTTCCTCTATCACTGATAGGAGAAGCGGTGGGTAGTGTGGAAAGGATGTTCTCTCACTGCACACCCCTTCCCCAGAGACTTCTCCCCAGCCCTGCTTTCCCCTGGTGGCTGTGGCCACTGTGGGGACACTGGCTGGGGCAGGAGCCCTGCAACAAGGGGGGAACTTTGCGAAGTGTATTTCTGTACAAGGATTTTCCCTCAGCCGGGCCAGGATTTTCCTAACCCCCAAAGGCCTGGCATTGTCAAGGTCAGGTCGTATCTCAGCATCGCAGCACATCCGGCAGGACGAGCGGATGCCTGGTCCCCTCTCGCAGTGGCTGGAGCAGATTCCAGGACAACATAGCCTCGTGAAGCTCCAGGTTTTCTGCGTCTCAGGGAGCAGAGCCAGCAGGGAGGCTCAGAGGCATGCCAAGGAGAGTTCAGGCACTGATGAAGTTTCCAGTCATATTCTATTTTAATGTTGAGATCCTCCATTTGTTCAATTCTTAAAGGTGACCCGCAAAGGAAAGTACAACTTGGGCTCATGCCCAGTGTTCGCTTCCCTGTGCTGAATAAAAAGACCTGGAAGTAGGTATTTTTATAAAGCTACCTTCTGGAATTAGAAATGTGGATCCTTGCTTTACCTCAAGACTCTGGGGAGGCAAAAGGACTCACAAACGATGTGGTTACAGAAATGATAACAATTGTGAGCCGAGTGGCTGAGAGGTGACTGGAGCAGGCTGTTTGCTGGTGGGTGTTTGTGTTTGTTTTGTTATTAGCATCACTTAATTTCAATGGCTAACAGACATTTTGGATAAAAAGCCTTTGTTAAAGCCTCGGCATTATTCTCCCTATTATGGTATGCTTTCCACAGCCTCATCCTCCATCTGCTTCAGCAAAACATATCGACTATCACTTCCATCAGCTAAAATAGCAAACAGGAAAAATCTTTAATAGCTTTTCCCCTCCATGATTTTTGTCATTCAGAAAAGATACCTATAAGAGAGCAATAAACATAAGAAAAACCCAGTCTCAGGCCCCAGGTTCCCCCAGGGCTGCCCTGGCTGCACAGGACTCTGTATCACAAGCCACAGGCAAAAGTGAGTGCCGTTCCTCCTGTGAACACATTCCTTCCTCAGCATAGGCACCCCCTGTACCCTGTTTTGGGGCAGAATGTGTGGCTTTCCTCCCATCAGAGGCCACTGGTATGACACCTGTAAATCCTTGTGCAGGCTTTTATCTCAATGTGTGTGCATGTCTGTGGAGCTGTACTTGTCACCCCTATGCAGACACCCCCACCCCTTTCCTCTTGCCTTTCTCTTATTTCCAGAGCCACTGTGAAGAGCTGGGGTCACTTCTGATGCTGGGTGTATGCCCGTACTATCGACAGTAAAAACTCTCAGGGAACTTAATCACTAATAGAAATCCACTCCCCATGGGGCTGACACCACTCTTTGGCGCATTGAGGTTTTCCTTGTGAAGCCCCTGTCTTCTCTGTTCCTTGCTGCTGGGCCAAGGCTACTGCCATCCCTGAAGTGTTTGCCTCTGGGTGGAGTGTGCCAGACCTGCTGGCAGGCAGGAGGGCAGTGGCGCAAGGCTGGGGACACTGCTGCAGCTCTGCCTCTGCTGACTCACGCTTGCCGGACGTTCTTGCAGATCCCTCTGTTTCCTACGCCACTGGAAAGGCACCAAGAGCATTAGCATTGCAAGCCCAATCTCTGCAAAATAAAACAGGCTGATCCTTGCAGCGGCTCCTGTTACAGCTCATGGCTCCCTTCCCTGTGTCCTCCTGCCACCCATCTCACTCAAGTCAGGCAGCATCCCTTCAGTGTGTGCTGTGTGCCCAATGGTAAAAGCAATGTCCTTGGGCTTTCTCCATAGAAAGGCCTCCAGATCTGGTAAGCTGCTTCCATAGCTTGTTTGCAATCTGTTGTTCCCCCTCCTGTGCTCCTGCCCTCCAGCAAGCACAGTGATGGATCCTGCCTGTTTGTCCCATCTTGTGGCATTGCCTGGCCATGGACATCACTACGTCCATTCAAGGAGCAGACAGATGCTGAAGTGGCCTTCAGCAACACTAGAGACTCAGACGACAGCCTTTTGTTGACACTTGCAAGCATAGGGGAGGTGAAGGCTGGCCAGCCCTGTGCCCTGGAAAGCTCACATCCCATGAGCTCTGCTTTCCTTCAGCCACAGGCAAGTGATTTATGACCTCTGTGCCTCTATTTCCCTGCCTGACACGCATCCCTTCCTCTCCAGGCTGCTGTGACGATGGCTGTGTTTAAAGTTTGAGGTTCCTGGACACTATGGCAACGGGGCCATACAAATACTTAGGGCCGAGCCACCCTTTGTTTGGGGTTTCTGGAGCTCTGGTGTGACTGATGAGCTCTTACTAGACCAAAACCCTCTTGAGCAGGCTCTGCTGGGGCCAGGCTCCTCTTGACGTCAGTAGGATTTGGACTGGGGCCCATCTTTCAGAGGAGATGAAGCCAAAGCTGCTTCTGAACCGCACTGCTTCTGCTGACGGCAGTGAGGACAGAGCAGAGTGCAGGTCCACAGTGGCCCTGACAGGGATCTCCAGGGATCGAGCTTGACCCAATCAACTTGCTTCAGCTGGCAGACCCCATCCATCATGACAGAGGCCTGCTCAGATCACCACCTTGCCCCTGAGATGCCAGGGATCCTGGGGTGGACAGCAGACTCGACATGCTTCCTGGCCTGTGAGCCCCATTGGTTGCTTGGGAACATAAGGCTTCCTCTGTCCAGCTCCTCAAGCATCACCTCCACGTCTTCCTTTCCAGCAAGGTTTCCTGAGAGAACAAGGTTACTGTTATCAGGCTCTGCTGACATGTGGGGACTGAGGGGGATTGAGGGGCTACAGGACTAGCTCCAGTCAGCATTCATACTGTGGGAGACACCAGAGAGACCAATTGCAAGACCCCATTGACCTGAAGAAGTCTCTGAGGTAATACTGCAAACACCAAATAACCAGCAGTTTAGGAGAGAACCCAGGGGGTCTCTCCTTCCTATTTGGCATCTAAGCATCTCCCTCCCAGTCTCAGTCATTACTACTGTGTCAGAGAAGCTGAAGGTCTGTGGACAGAAAGCAATTCCTTCATTACCCATCCTGGGGGTGCTGGTCGACGGGCGGCTGAACATGAGCCAGCAGTGTGCCCAGGTGGCCAAGAAGGCCAATGGCATCCTGGCTTGCATAAAAAATAGTGTGACCAGCAGAAGTAGGGAGGTGATTGTCCCCCTGTGCTCAGCACTGGTGAGGCCACACCTTGAGTCTTGTGTCCAG
>VZTM01039286.1:118299-201606 GCA_013400555.1 Jacana jacana
TTGTTTAGTTTGAGGAAGAGGAGGCTGAGGGGAGACCTCATCACTCTCTACAACTGCTTGAAAGGGCATTGTAGAGAGGTTGGTGCTGGTCACTTCTCACGGGCTATAGAACTTCTCACGCTCATAGAACAAGAGGGAATGGCTGCAAGCTGCAGCAGGGTAGGGTTAGGCTGGACATTAGGAAAAAGTTTTTCACGGAGAGAGTGGTCAGTCAGTGGAATCAGCTGCCCAGGGAGGTGGTGGAGTCACCATCCCTGACTGTGTTTAAGAGTAGATTGGATGTGGTGTTGAGGGATCTGGTGTAGGGGAGAACTTGTAGAGTAGGGCTGATGGTTGGACTTGATGATCCCAAGGGTCTCTTCCAACCTATCTGATTCTATGATTCTATGATCCTGTCTCCTCCCCAGCTTGCCCTCCCCATGCCACCACCCAGGCTGAGCTGCTCCTGGGTCTGGCCCCTGCTCTTCAGTGTTTGGTTTATATGGGGACCTCTCTGGGGTCTCCTTCAACCAGAGGCTCCTGGGGCTGCCAGGCCACCAGCCCATCCCTTGGGCTGACAGAGGGGCAGCAGGTGTCTGGGAAGGGCTCTGACCTGCATTGAGAGCCCAACATCAATGTGTCATGGGAAGGTAGTACCCGTCTCCCAGCAAGGCAGTGTCCCAAAGAGGCACATCTCCATATGCCTGGTGCTTGCTTTTGCTGTCCTCCAGCAGCAAGACCACTCAGCACACCTCAGTTCCCTGCTGCCCTGGCAGAGACTATACTAGGTGCAGTGTCCAGCAGTCAAGATCCAGCAAGGACAGGCACTCAGAGCTGGGCTTCAAGAATGCTCCCTGTGCCCTGGGACAGACAGAGCCTTTGCTGATGTTCTGGTCCTGCTGGTCCAGGTGCTTGGCATGAACTGGTGTTTGCCAACGGTGCTGGTCTTGGCACAGTTTCCCAGCACCCGCTGCAATGGCTGCTGGCTTTGGCTCTGGGCTTGCCACATGCCTGGGGTCCTGCTCCAGGCTGGAGGTTCCTGGGCAGGACAGCAGCGTAATTAACTGCTAATCTTCCTCCTCTCTGGATTTGTTCAGCTCTGCTAGGTCTCCCTGCTGCTGCTTCCAGGCATTTCATTGTCTCCCGGCTCCTTCCTGCTCACCCTCTTCTATCCCAGAGCTGCTCTCCAAATCCACCAAAGCTGCTTCTTGGGTCTTACACTAATTTTAACAAAGGCTATTCCTTACCCTGGGGATTTCGCTAGTGTCTCTGTCAAAGCTGCCTTTGAAAGCTTTGCTACTCATGCTCACTAATAATTTAGTGTTTGGCTTCTGCATGGCTTCCTACTGTTCTCCTGGCTCCACCAGTCTCCCTCCTGTTTCACTCGTCCTTCTCCTCAAGCAGGTTGGGAGCAGGAATCAGTTAATATTTGATTTCCCCTATGACTGCTGTGTCTGGGAGGCATTGGGGATCAGTGACAGCCACCGAAGGAAGGAGCATGAGCCCCCCTAGAGCAATTCGCAACCCTCCCAGATGTCTCACTTCACTGTCTTTGTGCCTTATGATGCCCTGTCCCCTCATCCCTCCCTACACCTCCCCCCCGCCTCCCCCCAAGGTCTGTTCTCCCTGTTGATAATCCATTATCTACATTTAATGCCTCGCTGACGTCCTCCCCTTTGTCTGATGGTGAAACCCCGACCAGATGTGAAGCTTCTTCTGTTACTAATGGCAAATCCTTTTGCAATAGCTGGTTGGAAAATGGGGAAACTGTTTTCATTAAATAAAAATGGAAACACTGGACTCATTTAAACTCTGCAGGCCTCACAAAAGAACAGGTTTTGTTTGGCATTATTTCCATCTTTTTACAGAAAATCACTCTTTGGAACTGCGGCTCAGGAGATGAGTTTGTATTGTCAGTACTTGTGCTGCTAAATGTTTCCTTTGTTGTCCTGGTCTAGTTATTATCGCTCTTATGGTCCACTTTGCCTCTAAAAAAAAACAAAACAAGGGAGCTAGAGAGGGAAGAAAAATATGCAAATGCTCTGTTATGTGTTCAGACCTCAGAAAACTGAGGTCACTGGTAACATTTCCAGAAACACGATTTCCTCTGTGCTGAGCACGCCCGGGTGGATGCGTTGATGGGCTCCAGGAAGGGGGTGAAGTGTGGCTGAGTGGAAGGTCTCCGGTTAAGCTTCAAACTGTGTTTTTATCATTTGGCATCATTTCCAGAGTGCTTCTGCAAACTTCCTTGCTGCTAAAATAAGGTGTTAGGTTGTTCCATAGTGCCACAACCTCCTTCCCCGCTTTCCCTCCCCCGGTCCCATTCAAAGTCACCCTCAGCCAAAATATTGTTAAAATACAGCAGTGCTGGCTGCTACTCAGTGGCACAGCTTTACAGCAGCAGCAGAGCTGCGGTACCCAAACAAAGCCCTTGAGAGCCTGCAGACAGAGCCATGCCACACCGAGCCAGCACCTGAATGGAGACTCCTGAGCTGGAGGGATGCAGATAAGGTGTCAGCACGTGCCCCTTCCTGGCAAGCCAGCACTAGCACAGACAGCACTTTGGTCTTGCATTTGGGCCGTGTGTGCTGGGATCTGCACCATCTTTTTTTGCTGAGACAGGTGGTAAGAGGAGATCCTGGATTGCAGGAAACCCAAGCACTGCCCTCCCAACCAAATGTCTATTCCCATCATTACAGATGTGCCTATCTATGTTTTTCCTTCAGATGCAAGCATTCATTTTTTGCAGCTAGTCAGAAATTCACTGACAAATGCCAGCCTGAAACATTTAATCTTCTGTTCAATGAACTGTCACTGAACCAAAAAAAAGATCTGCAAGGACATGCCTGGGCTCCTGGTAGATCTGCCCAGAGCCAAGATTTAAGGAGCTTCCCAGACTTAGTCATGATATTCATCCAGTTGAGGGGAAATCTATCTATTTTTTAAGTTTTGGTCTAATTCAGAAGGATTTATGCTTTTAATTTCTGGATATGACAGCATATCCTGTGAACTGGAAAGTCTGTGTACTGGCAAAGCTGTGCATTTATACCTGTGGAGGTTCTTCTGTCCTCTCACGTGGGGTGAAGAAGTTGAGGAACTTGTTCAATACCCCAAAGAGTTGAAACAATAAAGAGAATATGCAAACTGTGGCCACACAAGGCAGCATGAACACCTACACTGCCCAAAAGAGTCTATGGGAGCTGGTGCAGCAAGGGCACTGGATTACCACCATGAGATGGTCTGGGGTGGGAAAAGCAGGCAGACAGAAAAGCTGTGAGGGACATCTGTGGGGAAGCACGAGAGCAAGTGTCTGAAGGAGTCTGAGGAGAAAAGTTGGAGGGGCATGGGACCATGCCCCAGCAAAACCAGCCCTGGGATCATGAGCAAAATTTTTCCCCACATTTTTTCCAGATGCAAGGAAACGTTTCCTTGTGAAGGTGTTGAGAGCAGGCCCTTTAAGAGGGAGTTACTGAAAGGGCTTATATGCAAATAAGTGGAAGTAAGCAAGGAAATGAAAGCGAAACAAAGTGTAGGAAGCAGCAAATGACACAAAAGTTGTAGCCAATCATGGGGAAACTTTAAGCGAGTGGAAAGTGCGTGGAAAGCTCGTGGACAATATCCCTCTCCCTATCCGAAATGTAGTGCCTAGCGAATGAGGACCTGTGACTTTAGAACAAACTGTATCTGCCTTCTGACTGGATTGTACTGCTTTCTGGTTGGAGAGCCTTCTGATTAAAGCTGAAGCTGTTCTACCAATCATCTGGATTGCGTCTGGCTTCACTGCTCCTGGCCGCGGCATGAAGGTGAAGACTGGCAGCAGAGGTGCTTCCTTTTTTTATCCTTTTGCCACTGTTTTCTCGTTTGAAGGCCTGGAGTCTGCCAGGCACTGCCTTTTCTGCTCCAGACCACCACCAAGGAGAGGCAGCCATACAAGGTGTGACTGACCTCAGTGGAGCTATGGTTCATTGAACCCCTCAGCTCAAGACTTTTGACCTGGGAGGAAAAAAGCCCTGGAAACAGTGACAGCATTTTTACCTAGCTTTTACCCTGAAGCTGAAGGCATCAGCAATGGACACAGTGATGGGAACAATCAGGACAGTGCCCCTCCTGGGCCTGCCATCTTTCAGTCCTCCCACCTTGGCTCACAGCTGTATTTTGCCCTTAAGAGCACGGCTGGCGGGTTTCACAGGCTGAGACAGGCTCTGATGAGTGCACGGTGTCAGCAAGGGATGCTCTCTGCTACCCTCAGTTTTTTTTCCTTGTCATGTTCTTTTTTCCTGGAAGATTTTGCTGCCAAGGTGCCATCCCGGTCATCAGGGGCAGAGCTGTCCCGTATGCAGAGGTGCCACAAACATGCGACAGGTGCCAGGCGCTGCTCCACCACTGTAGAGTGAAATAAAAGTAGGTCAGGCAATTAGGTTTGGAAGAGCTGAGGAATGGACTGTCACTTCACTTGCCACTGGTGTAGGAACAGAAACCTGCCAGCCCCAGCCAATGTGTGGGCAGAGCGGGCAGCCCCTGCCCTCCTGAAGCCACAGCACTATACATGGCCCTGCTGCTGCACCCACCCTTGGCAAAGGCTGAAGATCCTCAGGGGTGCTCTCAGCCACCAGCTGCATTCACCTGCTTGACCACTGGAGCAAACTCCTGAGCCCAGGGAGAAGACACTAATTGCAAATACACACTGCCTTCACCAGAGTGGCAAGACAGTGCTCCACCAGCCAGCAGGACACTCCTCTTCACCAGAGGAGTCTGCCACCAGTCATGGATAGGGGAACAGAAATGACCACATGAGGCCCCCAAACACTTGACTTTGCCCCGTTAGTGAGCCAGAAAATCAGCCACAAAGCTGCTGCCTCCCGCAGCAGAAGGAGCACTCCTTTGTTTAAGGCTCCTTCTAATGGGTGTGCTGCAAACCACCATGTGCGTTTCTGTGATGTCCACTGCAAAAGTCCTCTGAATGTTTGGGGACCTCAGTACACTGGGCTCTGGGATGGGACTGGACTTTGCAGGTCAGAGCAGCAGAGAGGATTTCTAACTGCCGAGGATATTCATCTGGGGTTTGCAAGCAGAAGGGCTGGTGTTGGTACGCGGCAGCTTTCTGGGAGAAGTCGCCAGTGATAATCATAAGGGAGGAAAGATTCAGAGGTTGTGACCTGCAAAACAACTCAACCCTTGGAGACCCTGGCTGTATTTTGGCAAGTGGGGCCCTTCTGTGTCAAGTGGGGGTGGCAGAGGCTGGAGTGGGGCAGGGAGAAGCAGGACAAAGCCACTGCTCCCCACAGCAGCTGGGTCAGGCAGCCATAGAAACATGGACACAGTCGGTGCCTATTGAAAACCCTGTCCCCAGCTGCCCCCCTACCCGTGACTCCCCCCCACTCAGCCGCCCGTACAACTTTTCGGGGGTAAAACCGGTGCCGCTCCCTCCTTGCTTCCGGCTAATTGCTTTAATGCATCCCGAGGCGCTCGCCCTGCCTCCCTCCCTCCCACCAGCGGTTCATCATTTATTCACAGGGCTGAACCCCCCCGAGCAGCATCCCGCTGGCCGTCACACCGCGGGGGGCTGATGCGGGGCGGCCGGCCGGCCATGGAGAAGGATGACATCATTTTTGTGCCAGGAGCGAGGCGCGCGGGGCCGGGGGAAAGGCTTAGCCCACTTATCTTCCAACGTACACCTACAATTTTCCCTTTCAATCTCCTTCCAATCTGGCTACTCCCACGTGAGTTACTAATATAGGACACGCAACGGGGCTTCTCCCCGCCTGGCCTATCCTCATCTATTCAACTAATTAGCTCAGTTTCGCTTNCTTGTCCAAAATCCACCCTTCTGCTCCATCTTCCCTAAGCCCAGGCTGGTGGAGCTGAGCACAGCTCTGCTGATGGCAGCCAGCAGGACCTGCTGTGGGGCTGGTGCTTGGTGGCTTTAACGGCACACCTAATGCCCTGCAAAACTGAGGGGCACGTTGGCCCCTCCCTGCCCACACTGACAAAACCCTTGCTCACAGCAGCAGCCCTGCAGGTGCTGAGGCAATATTGCCCTTGACCCAGGGAAATGACAGACCCTGGCCGGCCAGTGAAGCAGGGCAGGAGGGTAGCAAAGAGCAGGAGGGTGATAATTAGTTTTCCTCCTGCCCACTCCTAGAGCCTGTCCCCATGGTGGATCAGGGACAGACAGGGGGCTTTGGGGGATGTGTCCCCCTGGGAGGAAGTCCCTGACCTCCCGGCACCAGGACCCACCAGCACCAAAACTACCTGCAGCTGTACCCGTGGCACATGAGAAGCTTTACAAGTCATTTTGGCGGTGAACGAGTGGTTAATTACCATGTGCCACTGCTGTTAACCTCTGTAAATAAGTCTAATTATCACAGATTAATGAACAGAGCGCAGGCACATCCAAGGAGCCAAGGAGCTGTCGCTGAGGGTCTTTCTGGGGCCACATTTCATTATCTTTCTGAGTGCTGTCATCCTGCCTCCTCCGCTGTCCCTCTCAGCCACATGCCCTACTGATGCTCCAGCTGGTCCCTGAGAAATGTGGCACCATGGCTGCTACTGCAGCAGTGGAGAGACCTCCAGGGTTGTGCCAGGGAAGGCACAAAATCAGGGCTCCTCACAGCTCCCAGAGCAAGTCCCACAGATGTCAGTGTGGACCTACAAGGATGCTCATATATCAGGGCCATCTCCTCACACAGTGTTAGGGAGAGCCCCATGATGTTTGGGTTGTGCCTATCCCAGAGGCCCTATCTCTTGCGGGTACATAATCAGATGAGATCCTCCTATCTCATCTGGGAAAGAAAAAAAAAAACAAACCAGTAGAAAGCCTAAAGTATGTCATTAGCTCTTGTGGTTGCAGGGAAAAGCTCAAGCAAATCTCACAAGCTGAGAAAGCAGACAAAGAAAAAAGACACCACGGTTATTGATTTATTTATTTTTTAAAGCCTACTCCTTCCCAACCACTGCCTTATGAGAGCCCGTGGCTGGCACAGGGGAGTCCTGGCACCCGCCACAGGATGGGCGGCGGCACGGGCATCCACCTTGCAGGGCACAGATGCAGGACCAGGCTCAAGATGGCAGGAAT
This sequence comes from Jacana jacana, assembly GCA_013400555.1. Lineage (NCBI taxonomy): Eukaryota > Metazoa > Chordata > Aves > Charadriiformes > Jacanidae > Jacana > Jacana jacana. The sequence continues at coordinate 125,354 of VZTM01039286.1, forward strand.
GACAGAAGGCTGGAATGGGATGGGATGCAGCCTCTAAGCAAGGAGCATTAATAAATGATAAGATTTTAAGATCATGTCAGGAAAGCTTACACTCCCAGCATTAAAATAAATAATGAAACATATTTTTTTTTAGCTATTCTGGCTTATTTTCAGCACTTACTGAGTGGCTGATGCTTTGTTATGGTTGCTTACCCAGCACTCAAGAGCAACCTTTCAGATTTGAACCAATTAGCCCACGCTCACCTCGACGAGCACTGCTACAACACACACACACACACACACACACACACACACAGAGCCCCGCTGTACTGAGGCTCCGATGTCAGCAAATCGATGGAGCCTTTGCTCGTTACCCTGCCTGGATTTAAGAAGTCACTAGCTCCATCTTCACGTGGTCTAATGCCAGGAGGGGCTTGCCAGTGGAGAAAGGAAATCCACACACAGGGATGTGCTGCCTTTGCAATCAGCATCTTATTGCCCCACAGAAGAGCCTGCTGGCCTCGGCCACATTGGGATTAAGCATGACCCACTGCCTTCCTCGTGGTGGCTTTGCTGCCGAGCAGCACAAATGCATCCCCAGCCTCAACATGCTGCTGCGGGGAGGAAACCAGCAGATGCAGAGGAAGCTGAATGGGCAAATGAATGTTAAAATAATTGGAGCCACCATTTCAGACTTGATGAATATGTTGCTCAAATTACAGCTCTGCCTTGAAAACAAAACAAAACAAAACCCCCAATGAATGTAACATTAATTTAATAATAGTGAAACTTGTAAATAATGTAACACTCATTTAAATGGTTGTTCATGCAAGATCTCTTGAGAGGAGAGTAAGGGACTTTATGATTTTGGGGCTGGGATGACACATGTTCTGTAAAATGTGATGTTTTATTCATCGGGTCCCCCAAGAGTTGGTGGGGCAGTGGGGCTGGCAGTGGTTGCGGGCAGCCCCCGACCCCGCCACCAGCTGTGCGAGAGCCCTCTCTCCTCCTCGACGGTCCCTTGGGTTTCCCCAGCGCTGTCCCTCCACTTGCCTGGGTGCTGGTGGTTCCTCCAGGGTTCCCCCAGTCCCAATCCTGTCTCCCCCATCCCATAGACAGCTGAGTTGTGACATCCACACATCTCAGACGTCTCTCCTCCCTTCGCTGCAGCGTTGATTTAAATGTTTCTTTTATCCTTCACCCTCCACCACGAGGTGGAATTAAATTCACAGAAAACAAGAAATGCAGTCCAGAGCCAAGCTAGTAATTACCATCAAACCCAGAGAAAACCAGACAAGAGATACTCCATTCGACTTTTTGTCCATTCCATTTTTTTTTAAGTTGCTTTTTTTTCCTTTTACTGCTGTGAAAGCCTATTACCAGCATCTACAACTTCCTTTCACCAAGGACCTCTGGGTTTTTCCCTGCCTGCTTCCTCTGCTTTATTTATTGACATATTCAATAATTCAGAGAAATCTTATTTTAAATGCAGAGGGCAGAACTCGCCCCCAGGTTTAAAAAACAAACCCTGTCATGTTTCGCAAGCAGCTGCACACAGAAGGCAGACATCAAACACATATATCCAAATATGTAAATTCAGAGAATCAATAGATACACCATAGTCTTTATTTTCATTTTTCATCTGGAAATAAAAGCTCACGTGTAACATTATTATAATATTGCTGTATTGATTTCTTCGTGGTAAGGAGCATCCTACAAAACGTGCCCCAGGAATAAGCTTTCCTCCTGGAGTGAAGGTCAGCCTGCTGCCACGAGAACTATTCTTACATGACCAAAAATGCTGGATAGAGAGCTGATTTGCCTGGCTGGGCTCTAACCTAGCAAAAGCAGTCTTCCTATTCCTCCTCTACCCAGGAGGCACCTAAGTGCCAGCTAAGGGAAGTCCTCACGCACAGGGCTCTCAGTGCAAGTCCCACATGGCACCTAAGTTAAAACCTGAGCTGGTGATACAGGGGCTGAAGCCTGCAGATTGTCACCTGCCATTCATTTGCTCCCCAGTCTATACTGATCCTGTACACTAAATTTATTCTGCTCCAATATTCTATTCAGAAGGTTACCTCTCCTCTTTTATAGCCTGTAGCGTACTTATTTTTCACTTTTCTGGTGCCCACGTTACACAACCTCAAAGTTGACCAGCACTCTCCAACCATCACTTGCCATGTAACTGCCCAGGTTTGTTTGTAGATGACTGAGAAAGAAATCTAAAAGTGCTGAGATGATTAAAATATCCCCAGCTGGTGTCACCAGAAACGGGAAAAAGGAGCGATCACGGAGTGCGTATGAGAGAGCAGCCCGTGCTGTTTCATACTGACTCATCCAGGACCGTTTGCCTCCAGATGCTGCCACAGGCAAAGAGGCTGCACTGCAAAACCACCAAGCTGTGCCTCTGGGATTTCTTCTTGCATTATCATTTTCATCTTGCTGCTGTCGGTTATAAAATAGATGTGTACATCCATACAGTAGCGGCAAGCAAGCGTCTGCTTTGAAGAGATGTTGGCATTGTCTTATAAATGTCAGCAGCTGAAAAGCAGCGGGCTCTGTCACCTGCTACTGCTTCTATTGCTTCCCTTTTATTAAAAATACATATTGACAATAAAAGCTCAGGCTAAAGAAAAAAAAAAAAAGCTCCTCCCTCCCCAGTAGAAAGACCTTGTTCTGCTCTTCTTGGAAAATCTTTAAACATGTGTCCTGCAAAATGACCTTACACATCTTCTCCCCTCCTGTGAATGCCATTGAAGTAGGCTTTTACAACCAGGCAGTAAAAAGTGAGGCTCCTGTAAGCAGTGTAATAGCAGTGCTTCTCACAGCCCCCGCAGCAGCAGCAGCAAATGTTTGAGCCGCCCTGCTCCTGGCCAGGCAGTGCTGTGCTGTGCTGTGCACATGGGCCCTGCCCCGTCCCTGCAAGCACTGCAGTGGCACTGGGCACACACGGGGCTGGTGCCACGGGTGGCAGGGGTGGACATGGCCTGACACCAACGCCCAATGCTTCTTGTCAAAATTCCGGGACACTGAAGGTGGAGGGCTTTGCTACCCCCTGGTAGATGGGAGCTGGGCTGGAGCTGCTCCTGCAAGGCTTTCGCTCTCTTCTCTGGGTGCAGGTGGTAAGAAGAGGTTGGAAGCTGGGCAGATGTGGAGGGGATTTATCACAGCTGACCCAAGCTGTTATAGCTTTAGTATTATATCAGTTTAAATTATTGTTTCCTTTTTGGTAGGTGGATTAATTTTTCACAAAAATTATTTTAAAAGTGGGAATCCCCTTCCTTTCTAATTAATACAGGAGAGAGAATTATAAAAGCACTCCATGAAAGCAAATACAAGAACATCCCCAGGTACCAGTATAGGTTGGGAAATGACCTGTTGGAGAAAGCGAAGGGGAAAGGGATCTGGGGATCCTGATGGACAGCAGGATGACCATGAGCCAGCACTGTGCCCTCATGGCCAAGAAGGCCAATGGTGTATTAGAAGGGGGGTAGTTAGTAGGTCGCGAGAGGTTCTCCTCCCCCTCTACTCTACCCTGGTGAGACCCCATCTGGAATATTGTGTCCAGTTCTGGGCCCCTCAGTTCAAGAAGGACAGGGAACTGCTGGAGAGAGTCCAGGGCAGGGCTACCAAATGGTTAAGGGAGTGGAGCATCTCCCATACGAGGAAAGGCTGAGGGAGTTGGGTCTCTTTAGCTTGGAGAAGAGGAGACTGAGGGGTGACCTTATTAACGTTTATAAATATGTAAAGGGTGAGTGTCAGGAGGATGGAGCCAGGCTCTTCTCAGTGACATCCAATGACAGGACAAGGGGTAATGGATGCAAGCTGGAACATAGGAGATTCCAGTTAAATATGAGGAAAAATTTCTTCACAGTGAGGGTGACTGAACACTGGAAGGGGCTGCCCAGGGAGGGTGTGGAGTCTCCTTCTCTGGAGACATTCAAAACCCTCCTGGATGCGTTCCTGAGTGATCTGATGTAGGTGTTCCTGCTCCGGCAGGGGGATTGGACTAGATGATCTTTCAAGGTCCCTTCCAATCCCTGATATTCTGTGATTCTGTGAAATAGGCTTTATTTCAACAATCCCTGCCTAAAACCTCACTATTCGAACTTCTGTCTCTTTTTTTCTGCTTTCCTTCACCAGGCGCCTGAAGGAAAGAAGGCCAGTGGGGTTTTAGGAGGGCAGTTTACTGTACACAGCCTACTGGGCCCTTCAGAGTCTCATTGTGTATCTAGGGCTTGCAGTGGAGATGCTGTTAAACAATGGTCATGCCTGCAGTTTGCATCCCTTTACACCCCTGTGTCAGGGAACCAGAAAGCTGCAAGTCCCAACACCTTCACAGAAGGCCCAAGGAAAATACGTTGTTCAGGAACACGAGCACATGAACACTGCCACGTAAATGTCAATCACTGCGAATCCTGAACATTGGACATTTGTAAACTATCTGACTGCAAGTCAAATTGTTTTATGGTTAGAGGAGCATTTAATATACTATGAACAGTTTAACGTTAGCGTTTTGTATTCAGGGTGATTAATGGCACCATATTGTATTTCAATTACTATGAGATACTTCTCTGTAATAAACGATGACAATAATATTCACATTAAGTCAATAAAAAGCATCTTGAAGTGTGATGTATAAGTGCCATTATCACAGCTCAATGTGAAAGCATCATACAACAAGTTATCAACACTGATAACAGAAACCCCAGCACCCAAAGGTAGATGTTTGTGCAAGCCAGAGGTATTGCCCTCTAGCTCAGGAAACCATACCAGCTTGCCCACTGCTTCTAGGTACAACTTCTTAAACTCCAGCCTGGGAGTTGATGAGATGGGAACTGCAAGCATGGACATCCTACAATCATTTCCTAGGCACTTATGGTGTGTAAAAGCCACAACACAGGTTGCACCAAAGGCTTTCATTCTCTCTTTCTTCCACATGAAACCTCGTTAGCTGAAAAGAGAAATTATTTTTGCTCATACTCTTTTAGCCTGTTTGCCTGCTTTTTAATGGCTAGCACTGATTTAACTTAAGTGCCCAAGAGCTCACTGACTGGAAACAGCTGTTTTCTCCAGCCTCATGCCTAGAATACGGTTGCATTCCCCATTAAGAAGTGGAAAAACAAATAAATTGAAAACCACAAAAATATTTAATTTCAATAAAGAGTGAATTGGTTTTGTCTTGGCACCTTAATTTGTTTCATTTGACTAAAATAAAAAGACACTTGGCTGAGATGTCAAAACACAACATCATATATCAAAAATTAGATACAGCATTAAATATAATCTAGAAAAAGATAATGATAAATTATAATAACTGTTGAGAACAGTGTATTTATAGGTAGTGAGAAATGTAGTAAAATGAGACAGTGGAAGTAAAACATTTTTGCATCATAGAAATGACAATTCTGTCTCTGTCAAAACAAGATATTTCACCATTATCAAAACAAAACAGAAAAGCTCAAATGATTCACTATGACTTTCCTGTTGAAAACTATGTCCAGATTGGCACATTCTCAAGAAATGCCTCAATTTCAAAAAAAGCTGCATGTTCTACAGATTGAAATTAAGTACTGCTGGAGTCCTTTGCAGCCACTCCTGCTGAAGGGTGTGGGAGAGCAGCTGCCTCTGGTCACACTTGGTACCTCTGTCCCTCTGGTTAAGGATTCGGGCCCCCTGCCTGAGACCTACATGCTCCCTCTACTCAGTGGAGGCTGGACTCAACAGTCTCCCTGTTTCTAAGGTAAAATATCAGCAAGTTTGTCTCCCCACTCCACAAAAAGCAAGGCTCACCCTTTGGTGCTACCACTAAGAAGCAAGCAGCAATGCACCAAGAACAGTGGGTATTTCATGAAACTCTACAGGGACCTTTTCTGTTTTAAAAAAAAAAACAAAGATGAGAGAGATAGAAAATAAAACATTTTTCTTTGCAGGTCAGCTTTAATGCACCTGGTGTGGGGATTGCAGGAGAGCACAGAAATCTCAGAGGGAGCCATTATCCATAGATCACTGCCCGGGCAGACCATAACGGCCTCTCCCGAGCTATTAGAGGCAATTGTTTCAATAAGCATTCCTCCTGCAATCAATGGCAAGACAAATGGTGATGTCCCTCTGGACTCCCACCAGTCTAGGGGAGGACATGGCCCTTGGTTGCAGGTCCTCAGAGGACAGGAGTTCCTGGCCTCACTGTGATGGACTGTGCCATTGCTTGCCATGCAGGTGGGGGCTTGCCTAGCCGTGCTTTCCATGCAGCTGGACCCACGGTGGCTTGTGCCCTTCTGAGGCCAGGCAGCTGTAGCTACCCGCTCCAGCCATGGGCATGCTGCTTCTGCACAGAGATGACTCCACCAACATGCTCTGCAAAGCACTGCTGAGCTGCCCAGTAGCCTGCACCATGGCGACACAACCACAGCCCTGCACTACAGACTGCCTCTGCACTGTTTTGTAAGTTCCTGACATTATGACCAGTGACTTTTATCAGAACAAATGCTTAAACACCCTAGACCTGGCTACAGACCCCAGCACTGCCTCCTGGTGCCACAGCAACCAAGGACTGTGTTGGTCCTGCACATAGGGTGACCACATGGGCTAAGCTGAGGACCATGTTGTACTGAAACCCTCCCATGGTACCTCCTCATTTCAGGGCTTGGGGGATCTTCAGCCAGTTTCCTCCGACCAGCAAGCACTATGCCTGAGGACATGCACTGTGTCAGCCGTAAGGACCACCTCACCGCAGTAACAGCAATGTAATTTTATTAACTGTCCACTCTGCTTTGAATGAGAAAATACCAGCTGCTTCAACAAGACTCTATTTAAGGTTTTCTTTCCAAAGGGTCCTTTATTTTGTATTCTTAGACTTTTCTACCAGCCTGTCCAAAGCAGTGACAAAACATGCATGACAAATACGGGCGCTGTGTGCCCTGACACACTCTGTCCAAGCCCAATTTAAAGGGGAAATTACTGGTAGAAAACAAAGAAACTTCTATAGTTTATCAGTCCTGATCCAATCAATACTAATAATGTTGGTTACTAATAATAGGATGACTCTTTCTTCAACACAAATCAAACTTGTACTGCTTACTGCACAGCTGAGAGATGGAAGCTGATGTAGCAGTGAAATACAAGTTAAGTCTCCAGGTCAAGCCAGGCCATGCCCTGATCATACCGCTCCTTGTTTTTCAAGTTTCACATTATTCATTTCTTGAAACACATGCTCTTACTTAAGCCAATGGGAAATTTGCCATTGACTTCAAAGGGACCTGGAGCGAGCTCCTGCAGCAGTCACTCCTTTGAGGAGAAGGGCTGTGCATCCCCAGTTTTGGCACAGCGCGAGCAATCCTGCCAGTTTATAGTCACAGTCACACTTAACACCACAAATTCTGGGTGAAAGTTTTTGCAGGATTACTCTACTAACCTTCATCGTGGCAACTTATGAAAAACATGCACGAATATGTGCAGAATTCAGTGAATAAATTCATAAAAAATTATTTTAAAAATGCAAGCTATAGTGGCTCTGGCTAGAAAGGGAAGAATCACAGCTTCTTGGGGCAGCAGGACTCTCTGCAGCAGGACTACATGCTTGAAAAACGCAAAAGAGTAGAGTTTCAGCCCACACAGTTGGTCCCTCCAGTGCCCTCTGGTAAGCCAGGGCCTGCCCAGGGTGGAGGAGCTGAAGGGTAGTGAGTTTGCAGCCAGGGCTTTTCCTTCTCAGCTGAACAGTGGAGGGCTCATTCCCTGGCAGAGCTGTACTGGCAGCAAGGGCAAGGCAGCATTGTACGTCACCTGTCCAACCCATGTAAGCCCTTGTGACTGCCCTGTCAAAACCCCAGTGATGTCTTTGTGCGTTGCCATGGAGAAAACGTGATGTCAAAGAGAGAGGCCACTGAGCCCACTCGCCTGCTTTCAAGAATCTGCAAGAGTTTCTGGGGAGACATGCAACTCCCTTCTCCTTCACTCCCCCAAGGCTCTGCCTTTCCATCTCTCAGCTCCTAGTTTCAGAAATCAGCATGGATCCACCAGGCATGGCAGACATCTGTCTTCTGCCTGGAAAAGCTCTGGCAGGAATGATGACATCCAGCATCTCTACCCTTGGCCACCCACAAACCAGGTGTCAAGGCAGGGGGGTGCAGAACAAGACCTCCTCGCCTACTACTTATCACCCATATGACCATTTCTTTCATCAGAAAGAACAACCACCCAGCTCGCCTTCTGCAGGTGTTTACCTCCTGTTAAAGAGGAGAAGGGAGGCTGTATCCGTGACCTCCACTTGATAAAATTATTTTCCTTGCCCCTTATAAAATAATCTCATAACATTCCCCGTGAGCTTAATAGTAACAGCCAATTACTCACTGGTGGCAGGAGTTGATATGAGTAGAAAGGGCAGAGATGACAAACTGCTAGCTACCTGGCTGAGCACTGCCCCAGAGGAAAAGACAGCTCAAGTTAGCTCCCTCAAGTCAGCCTGGAGTCTTCTCCAGCCATGCAGGGTTTTGAGGGAGCAGGTACGCTAACCACAGGCCAGCTCCTGTGCAATAATCTGCAGTCTGAGAGGATACGGGGTTTATTCTGTGTTCTGACTTTGGGCTAAGCTGCTTCTCTTTTGCATTTAACTCACAAGCTCTTGTGTGGTACAACCAACACCCATAGATGAATGGAGCACCCTTGGTGCTACTGCCTTTCTACCAGAAGCCAGGTCTCTTGAGTGCCACTCATGCTATAGATAGAGCCAAGTAGACCCTGAGAGGAAATCAAGGTAAAGGTACAAAGGCTGTGGTGGGAGAAAGACCCGAAGATCAACTCTCCCTCTTGAACAACTCCCATTTTCCTTTCAGCAGGCCACAGTTGCCCAGCAGACAAGGGGCTGAGCCGCCAGGAGAGCTTGGTTGTGAGCAATAGTTTTTAGAGTATGTCTGCAGGAACTTGTTCAAAGGTCTGTCTTCAAGCAGAGTAAAAGCTGAAAGAGGGCAAAGCCCTGGAGGTGCAGCTGGAGCTGGGATGGGAATGGGCTGCCCAAGGGAAAAGCTGTTTCCACCTTTTTTTGTACAACAGCAGTCCCTGAAGAGATGCTCTTTAGAAGGGGAAATGCTGCAATACCAAGGTGAAGCCTATGTGTGTCATGCCAGCAGAGCCCAGATAAACCAGAGCAGGGACCCCAGCCAGGGGCTGAGTTTGGCTCCAGTCTCTTTGTATGAAGCCTGACCACTGCTGTGGTGTATGCATGTGCTTGTGCCAAACCAGGTATTTTATTTTTCATGCACCTCTGTTGGGGAACATGAAAAGCAGGAGGTGATCACCACCAGGATGCCTGCATATACCCAGCACAAACTTGCTCTGTCAGGCGAGCTCCAAGCCCCAGCTTGCTTCCCTGCACTCCAGCACTTCCTTACTAATTCCCACATGCGTATTTGACTGTGAGAGCCACATCTTCAGCAGCTTCTTGTAAGGAACACAACTGAGAGAAACCCCAAGAGGATGTGAAAACAGCACAGTAAGAGAGACTCACAGCTTCCAGACGAAGACAGGCTTTGCTTTCAATGCGCTGCATTTCCTTCATCTGTGAAAGTCTAGGGAACAAAACCCAGAGATGCTGCTCTAACTCCTCCTTTCTGGAGAGTCCTCTCCTTCCCACAGGCATCAATTGTTGTGGGTATTTGCTGGGGTGCTGCAGAAGAACTGTACACTGCAAACCTCCCGTGTTGTTTGTCCTACCTGTGCAATGCCAGCTCTTCTTAAAAGGGTTCTTGCTGGCTAAAGTGAAGACAAACCACAAGTATGTCCAGAGTAATGTGTGTAATAACACAAGCCAGACCCCAGTCACCATCTCCTGAACCATGCCATTATCTTCCTACTCCATTGTAAGGTTTCCTATAAATTACCCGATTACAATCCAGCTTGGTCATTAAAAGGCCACCAACCCAGAGATGCAACACAGAAATACGTCTTTCTCATGTCTGCTGACAGCTGCACAGCATCTCCCAAGGCTGCTGGGTCCCATTCCCAGGTCACTCCAGCAGCATTGCTGCACTGCAAGCAGCAGCAGGCCAGGAGGGTCTACAAAGTAGGCATCACAGATGGAAGCTGCAAGAGGCTAGTCTGAGCCTGAGAGAATTCTTCCTTGCAGCTCATTATTATTTATTATTTGTACTGTAGAAGTACCTGAGAGTCTACTAATATGATCAGAGACCGTTTATGTCAGATGCTGGACACTGACAGAATAGCAATGATAACTGTCCTTGCCAAGAGGTTCAGAAACAAACAGATCACTTTGGGCAGAAGTAAGGGACTCAAAAGACAGCAGGGGGACAATTAGATCCAGATGAGTTCAGAGCTCTCAGTGGGACCCAAAGGAGATCTCATTTCCCACCTATAACATTGGGGTTGCACCTATCTGTCCCTGGAAGCTTTGACCCATCACTAGATTGCTGAGCGTAGCTGCAGTGCTCTCCTGAACAGCACTGCTTTGCATTCTGGCTTTGAAAACTGGGAGACAGAGACCAATCCTACTGCAAACCACCATAAGATAAAAATGATTACAGGAAATATGAAAACCCTAGGGCATGTGAACAAACCACAGCAGATGAAGACTCCTTCCCCAATGTGGAAACTCAATCCTGTTATGTGCTGCACTTGCTGCCTTTTCAGGATGAGGGGTCAAAAGCCTCCAGGCCAGACCCCAATCAGGCCCCTTCAGCTGTGATTTCTAACCTTCCCTTGAAGCACCAGGCTTTGTTTTCTGTCTCAGTCCAGAGGACTGAGATGAATAATGTTTCTGCTGCAGGATGGCTTTACCACCAAACATCTGCATCTGGCCAGTGATCAGCTTGCACAGTCCACTGAGACTTTTTGATGGCCTGAACTATGATTATGGGTTAAACCCATTGACCCCTAATCCTGGTAGGATTAGGGATCCTGGTAGGTGCTCGTTAACTGCTCTGCAATTAAACATATTGCAACGTCCACAGAGCACAGATTTGAAAGGGAGCAGGAGCCAAATGGTGTCTGTTTTAGGAAGAAGTGGAGACACTCTGGCCCCCCTTTCTGTCGCTGCAGATCAGGGGAGTGGCTTGTGGCTCACTGAAGGCCAGGAGGCACCTCCACCCAGGCAGGCCCACCATGGAGATGCCCCCACTCTGCTTCACAGCATGTCCCATTTAGGCAGAGCCAAGCACTGTGAAGGGTGATAGCTGCAAGCTAGAGAGGGATACTAGCAGCCATGCTGCTCCCCAACATGGAGATGGGAAGGGAAACCACCTCCACGCCCCAGGCCCTTGAGATACTGTTGCTGGACTGAACCTGCCAGAATGAGGCATGAAATGCTGAACTACCCTCCAGGTGACTGAAATGCTGCTTTGCAGGTACAGCAGAAGGATGTGGGGCCAACAGCATATCCCTTTCTCCAGAAAACTGAGGTGTGAGAAGGAGGTGGGAGGTTGGCAGGTGTTCGGCTGCAGAGGGAACAGTTGCTATCTGGTGCCTGCGTGGAAATGCTTCATGCTGGGAAGGGAAGTTGTCTCTCTTTTGGCTGCTCAGTGTTAATTGGGATTTTGGTTCTCATCAGCTGTGACATGGACACAGATGCACAGACAGGCAGAGTGTGGGGACGTGGCAACTCCAAACAGCAGGGTGGCTTCTGAGCTTTCTTGCTGCGCCTCTGGCAGCCTTTTTCCAGCCACACCACCTGGCCATAAAACACAAGTCCTCCATTCCCTCGGCAATAGCTTTCTGTATCCATTCCCAGAGAGGGTGCAGCTGCAAATCCAAGCATGCTTCAGTGGGCTTCCCAGTGCTTTTCGTCCCCTTTGCTCTTTGCAAGGCTGTACAACCAGTGGTACCTTCAACCCTACCAACCTGCAGGCACAGCCTCTTCCTCTCCAGGAGGAACACTGGCTGAAGAATGGACACCTCCAAACATTCCTGTCACAGGTTTTAAGCACAAGGAAGCTATATTGACTCTTGATTTGAGATGGATAAAGGAAGAAATGCAGCTGGCAGCCTAGCTTGCATATCATGGAATCATGGAATTGTCAGAGTTGGAAGGGACCTCTAGAGATCATCTAGTCCAATTCCCCTGCTAAAGCAGGATTGCCCAGAGCACATTACTCAGGATGGCATCCAGGCAGGTCCTAAAGGTCCCCAGAGAAGGGGACTCCACAACCTCCCTGGGCAGTCTGTTTCAGTGCTCTGTCACCCTCACCATGAAGAAGTTTTTCCTCATACTCGAATGAAACTTCCTATGTTCCAGCTTGTGCCCATTGCCCCTCACCCTGTCACTGGGAACCACTGAAAAGAGTCCAGCTTCATCCTCCAATATTCTACCATATGCGATGGTAGAAGAAACTGACAGCCTAAACACCTGGAGAAAGTGGTTTAGCACTTTTGTTAGCTACAGACACAACCACAGACTTTAACATGAGCTGTATATGGGGAATCTCAGTGGAGATGTTTCATTGATACCAAAGTGAGTGTACCCAATAAAATGTTTAAACTATAAATTGATACATCACTTGACTATACAGCACCTTGTCACTATCCAAACCAGAGCAATGAAACAAACCCATCACCCTAAAGTCCCCTGCAAATCAGCCTTCTCTTTTGGCTGGGGAATGGCCCCAATGTGGCATCAACAGGGCTGGAAGTATCACAAGGGCAAGCAAATAGAGTGACCAAAATTGTGACTCTGCACACACCAGTGGCTTGCAGAGACCCAACCAAGCTCTGTGCTCCCAACTTGGAGAGGCCAGAAGAGGTTGTTGCCAGAAGTCCTAGGGCAGGCAATGAGAAATTCAAGCTCTTCCCAGAAAACAGTTAAGTCACCTCTCCTCTTTCTCTAGAAGAGCAGAAGGAACAAGGAAACGTCCCCTTTCACTAGGACTAACCACTCCCATTGCCCAGAAGTATAACCCCTTTCTTTTTCCCAGGTGCCAAGACCCATCGGTGCTAATGCACAACCAGCCATACTACCTTCCTGCATCTTCCTGACATTTCAGCAAGTCACAGGAAGTGAAGTTTGGGGCTGGCCTAAAAAATCCTCTCCCCATCCAGGCTGTCTTCTTTACCCATTACAGGAAAAACCTGTGGTACGGCTGAAATGCCTGTCCTTACTCGCTGTGGGTTCAGCCTGCACCCTTTTTGTGTAGTCCTCTGTGCCCTTGAGCCCAGCTGTGTAGCAGTGGGGAGGTATTGTTCCTCCTCCGTTTCTGATTGTGTTGCTTTCTGTGATGGGTGGTGTGGTTGGGCCAGAGCAGGGAAAGTGGCTATTTGCCAAGAGTAAGGTCAGTACAGCCTGGGAAACAAAAGAGCTGGGTAGAAAGTGCCTTCTCTTACCTCTGGGTTAGCGTAGGTAGATGCTACCTCAGGTGCTGGACTGATAGCATTATACCCAGCATATCACTGTGTTCATTTTTTGTCTAGACTTTTCTACTTCTGCCAAGTGACAACCCCATTCTGCTTTCTCGACTGACCTCCAAAGCAGAATATCCAAGGCAATAAAAATGCAATGTCTGCCTGGAAACCACCCAGGCAAGCGGCCAGATCTGTAGCCCAGCTCTTCACCTCAAGGCTCACAGCCAAAATCCTGCCCTTAGACACAATTCCTCCTGAAGCCAGCCAGAGCAGTAGACCAGCATCTGCTCACTGGATCTGGCCATCAGTTACAGATGGGCACAGACTGAGCTCTTTGCTGGTGTAAAGCAACTGAGCTCCACAACTGAGAACAACCTTCACCTGAGGGTGGAAGAGTGGCTGATCCTACAGGACATGCATTCAGCAGAAAGTTCAAGATAAGATAGATAAGATAGGTAAGTTTGATAAGTAGAAAGACTTCAACTGACTCAAATGAGAGTTACTCAATAGCAAGCAGAGGTGACTATCATGGCCAAGGGGACTCCTGGGCTGCCTGTATACACCGAGCTTTGCAATATACTGGAGCATGAGCGACCCACAGCTTGCACAGGCCAGGTCTCCTCTCACACCAGCACTAGAGAGGAGCTCAGACATCAGAGCACTAAACTTTCTACACATTAAAATGGTAGTTATGCTAAACAAGGCTAGCAGCATAGCACCAAAATGATTTTCAGCCCTAGGAATTACAGAACTTGTAGAAAAAGAATAATTGTTTAAGCACTTTGCACCACAAACTTCCTGTATTTATCCTCTGTTTCCTTGCCTAGGTCAGAAAAAGCCTCTGCATATGCATATGGCCTTGTTCTGACAAGCTCTTCTGGATAAATGCTTATCAAAACCTTGTTCTGAAACAGGTACTTCTTTCATAACCCTCTCAGTACAGGAGCTGTGTTATGATATCCAAGTGTTGCTTCTTTCCAGATCTGACTGCCTTAGTCCAGCTTTCTCCTTTCCCACCTTTAAGTTTTCCCTTCCCAAGGTGACCAGGAAAGGTGTTGCTTTGCCAGATCAAGGCGTGCCTGGAATTGGTAACAACAGTCTGTAAGACCTCTCCAGCAGTTTGCTCACTGCGCTAAACTTTCCCTCTCGTCTTCCCACTAATACATACATTTATGGGTATATTTATGAGAAAGAGCAGTTAATTATGCACATCCAGCCTCAAACCTGGCATTTCTGCTAAGCTAAAGGTGTCAGAGATGGCCCTGTTTGAGGCAGCCTACAGCTCCCTATGTGAAGGCTAGGAAACAGGCATCGTTTTCGCAAGCAGATCACAGGAGACATCTATCTCAAGTGAGCTGCCCCCAGACAGTCCAGACCTGCAGCCTCAGGGTCAAAACCTGAGCAACAGCTCCCATGAGCCATCCTGCTGCTTCTGCAACGCAAGCACCCAGACTAGAAGTGTTTTTGCAGATGTGAGACCACCTATTTGAAAAACTTGTCAACATTCAGCCTCTCCTGACTACTGCAGCTCCTTCAGCAGCAGCTTAATTTCTCCTTTTTCCTCTAGATTTTGACTCCTCAAGCTAGAGAGCAGTGTTTACTCTGCTTTATTCTAAAGTGATGGCAGTGTTGCTTGCCAACACCTGCAAGAATTTGGGGTTGGAGCCACCATCATCTGGACTTTCTTTAGAAATTTATTTTGAGAAGCTTTCTTCAAAATGGCTTTTGAAACTGTTTTCATGGAAAAAGCAATTTGTCTTCATCACACAGAAAGAAAACATACCATGAACTAATTAGCACTGATGAGTTTTGCTGCCTCATAGTTTCACATCAATCTGAGTGGGACACCTGGGACGAGATGCGTGTGGACTAGTGCCATCACACCAATTTACACCAGCTGAGGCCTGGCCAAGGCACTCTCATCTGGTTGCAGAAGAAAAGCAATAGTGAGTGGAGACATCTCAGTCACTTAGGGCAAGAAAAGCGTGATGCAACTGCTCTAAAACCAGATAGCTTAACAACCTCTGACAGCATCTGCTTGCCCCAGTACTCAATCCAATTGACACAGCTGACCACCCACCACAGAAGGGCATTGGGAGGCTGCTTGTCCATCAGCCTGGTGACTAGATACAGCCCTGGCAATGCAACTGATAGCATTGCAGTGCCTTCCAAATTATGAGAGCCACAAAGAAAACATGTTTCTTCTATTATTGCCTCCGACCCCCATCATCTTTAAATGAGCACACTCAGTTCTGCAATCCTTCCAAAAGCAGAAATGCAACCGGGCTCAGAGTTGGAGCGATTTTGGAGAAGCTCTGCACCACACTAACCATTTAAGGTCAAACAGCTCATTAGCCAACCCAAGCTAGCACTCAAAGGAAGGCTCAGCTCACAGTTAAGCCTGGTTAAACACCACAATAGAGGTCTTACTAAGCACACAGGCATTTCTGCAGATAGCCTGTCTGGATTAACACTCAGCACTGCCTCAGAGGCTGGGCCGCTGCCGTCTCCATGCTCAGGCACCAAACACCATGTGCTCCTCACACCACCTGCTCCTGCTCAGGGTGTATTCCCACCCTACCTCCTTCCAACGCCCTCATCAGCTGCACATTTTCTCCTAGCCATCTGTGATTGAAGGGGGGCAAAAAGTATTTTCCCTGTCTGGCCACCCTCAACCCTCGGGGACACAAGCACCGGAGGCTGCTCGGCAGGAGCAGAGTGCGCAGTCCCTTCCATCCCCTCCAGTGCCTGCGGCGGGCAGAGGGACAGCCCCTAACCGACACCCAGCCCCTCGCCAGCTGCGGTTACAGCAGCCGCTCCGGAGCGCAGCGCCCCCCTCACACCCAAGCACCTCACCGCACTCTAGCACCGCCGCGCGCCTCGCCGCCCCCTTATATAGGGCCCTAAAAATAGCTCGCCGCGCACCGCCCCGCGGGCCGCGGGGAGGAAGGCGGAAGCCGCCCCGCCGACCAATCGAACGCNCGGCCGTGGGGTGCTCGGTGCGCGCCGGCGCCGCTCGTTCTCCTCGGCCCGGCCCCCGGCCCTCGCCGTCCTTCCGCGCTGATCCTCTCTCTCTTTCTCTCTTTTTTTTTAAAGTGTGACTGAAACAAAACAAAGCCAAAGGGACGCTGGATCTATCATTGGTTGATTTTCCTCCTTTTTCTTTTTTTTTTCTTTATGATCAAAAACAACCCCCTACCCGAGCAAACAAACACACACAAAAGCAGAAAGGGTCGTGCTCAGCAGCAGCATGGATGTCTTGGCTAGTTATAGTATATTCCAGGAACTCCAGCTTGTCCACGACACCGGCTACTTCTCAGCTTTGCCATCCTTGGAGGAAAACTGGCAGCAGGTGAATCATTTAAATTACTCCTGTAAATCTCTTAAGCGCAGACAGTCGATGCATTGGGGCTGCGTTTCTGACTTTATTTTATTTTTGTTCTTTAATTCAGGGTTGGTTTTTGTTTTTGTGGTTCTTTTTTTTTCTTTTTTTTTTCCGCATGGGTAGACCTTTAAATCTCTGTGTTTTTTACCGTGACAAACTGAGCAGTCCATTCAAGTCTGTCTGCCTCCAGTCCTTTCTGAGTACACGCGGCAGCACCTGAGATCCGGTGGCATTCTTTAGGGTTTTGTTTTTACTCTTACTACTATTTTTATTTTATTTTTTAGCTTAGATTTTTTTTGTTGTTGTTGTTGTTGTTCCTTTAAACAAGGCTGATCACTTCCAGCCAGTGCTGACAACTGGCAGCTGGTGGAAACGGAATAGATCATTCTTATTTTCAGGTAATTAGTGTATGTCAATAAAAATTGTGGTTTAAATCAGAGATGGGGTGTGGGCAGGTGCGTAGAAGCACTAACAAAAGCTTGAAGCTAAATTTTGTAACTAGGGAGGTGACTTATTTTTCATTCTATTTTTTTTTTCCTTTTTTTCTTTTTGGAAGATGGGGACAAACACATACTTCTTGCTGTATCTTGAAACAATGACGCCTTAGGCTGGTTCCAGTAAACTGGTGTGTTTTGAGGTTCCATAGGGTTAATATGCAGACAGAATTAGGGTACTTTTCAAGACAGAAATCAAGTATTTTGAATACATTAAAATGATGGCTGGTGGCATGAATAAATAAGACCAGGGAGAAGAGTAGGTTACAGAGAAAAGAGTTGTATAAAATGAACTATAAGCCCAAATGCATAGATATATACATAGTTATCAGCTGGGATACTGAGGGAAAAGGAGAGACAGGATTCCCCTTTATGGCAGGACATTGTGAGACAATCCTGTTTCTTGATGTGATTTTCTGGCAGAGGCGATACACCAGGCAGAATTCTGGAAAGTAGTCTCTCATTACAAGAAAAAAAAAAAAAATCTGCTGGAGTGTCGGAATAGTGGAGTGTGGCTGGGATAACATGTGGCGCTAATGCAGCGCACAGACCCGTGGCACTAGCGGTGTAAGAATAACGACCCACTGGATTTCATCTTCCCAGCGCTCACCTTAGTCTTGGCTAGCATAAAGGTAGCCTGTGTTAGCTTTCCAGTGAGTGACAGCTTGGGATGTTCATGTAATTTTTCCTTAGAAGTGTACACGGGGAGAAATGTGGATGGAAAGGCTTCAGGGAAGTGCTCGGGCTCTAAGCTTTGTCATCCAGCTGGACTGTGGCTGGATCTTTAAAGGTTTACCCTAGTAAAACTGTTTTGGCTTCAGCTTTGTGTGGGTCTGTGCACATACAGGAGAGGTTTATTGACAGCTAGAGTGCAACTGCATCCAGGTTTTAATTTGCAAAATGACCGATCCAACTTTGCTTTATCCTCTTAAGGGGAGGGGATGGTTTTTGTTATTAATAATCAGCTCGCATGTCCGTGATGGTCACATCTGCTTTCCTTTTATATTTTTAACATGCTAATTAAACTGAAGAGGTTAATATAATTTCATTAAAAAAAAAAATAATCATAGCATTGTTGCTGTTGGATCGGTTGCATATTCAGTTACGTATTAATAACAGTCCAGACAGTCCGAAGCGAGATAATCTGTTGACATAGCCAGCATGCTTTAGGCAGTACTGCCTGTGATACTCTGTCTCCTGCTGCCGCCTTTTATGCGTGGAAGAGCAGCAGTTTGCTTTATACAGTACAATGTACCTACTCAAGCTCACTGTTACTATTGGGAAATTTAAACTCACACTCTCCTGGTTAAACCCCACTGATTCTCCACATATGTTTGAAAACAGAAGTTGAAGATAATTTATTACATTTTCCCTTATTTCCTCTCAAATTCTCCAGCCAGTGCCTGATGTTTCATAAGACATCCTGTATTTACAGTTTGTTTTTATTCCCCCGTTGCTGCCTGAATTCTCCTTGCAAACAACAGGGAGCAAGACTGATGTATCAGTGGTGGAAGCAGCTGAAGCTGGCTGTATGGAGCATGCTGTCACTCAGGCTTGGCAGACCCACTGACACAGAGACCCCAATTTTATTCTTCCGAGTCACTTGCAAATGTAGCCAGATCTTGGGGATTTATTTATTTTAGGCAAATGGTAGCAACTCTGGAACAAGGGATGTGTGTGCATGTGCGTGTGTTCCTAAAGGTACACCTTTAGAAAGGTCAGGCTGCAGTCTGAGACCCCAGGGAAGAGAACTGACAGTGCAGTGACTGATACCTGCAGGAATTGTCAGGATTGGGAAGCAGCAGCTTTAATTTTGAGAGAGAACATGTGACTGGTCTTGCCTCTGCTCCCATGAAGAGCTCCGGTGCCATACCTGAGCTCCATAGAGCAGGGGTACTTCTCAAAGCAGAACTGTGGGAGATTACTTCAGTCTCTTTAAAGTGGGGGAGTAATTGTGTGGATGAAGAGCAGGCTTCCTTACCATGTAGTAAGCTCCATTTCTTTTGTCATTAGCAGCTACTAATGCTTGGAGAGGCTAGTCCTTGCCAGAGGACTTGCTCCTAGAAATGGTGTCTGCTGTGATACCCTAAAAGATGCACTTGGAGCATGTCTTTGGGTGAAAGTCTTGGCACAAGTCCTCTCTTCCTTTTCTTCTGAGTCTGGCCCACACTTTTGTAGCTGCTGGCTAAGGACTACATAGCTGGGGCAGTTGCTCATATTTCCGATTGTGAAACACCCCTGACTCGGGGAGGGCACCGCCAGTGCCGGTGCCGGCAGGTTGCTAACCGCTTGCACGCAGTCAGCTGATCTCTCCCTTTTTTCCTTCCCACCGTGGGAGAAATGTGAGCAAGTTTGGTATCTGTGCTTTTCACAATTAGCACTGGAGTTGAATGAGAGCAACCCAGCAATATGTACAAAACACGCAGATTTTGTGTGGGAAGAGATTGTTATTTCTTGTGTAGGTTTCTTTTTTAGGAGGGAAAAATGCAAACAAAAAAAAACCCCACTCCGCCCTGAACATAGTTTACATCGTAAAAGTGGAAATACCTGAACTGGAAGCTGGAACTGAATCTATGATGTGTATCATGTTATTTTAAAGCACGTTGGGAAGGGAGGGCTTGGCTTTTAGACAGCAAAAGCTTAGCTTCAGTGTGCCAGGTTTGGGTACACTCCTTCAGGCAAAACCACTTTTGAGGTTGGGAAGGTTTTTTCTTGGAGTGGGGAGGTCAGGATCTAATAGTAATTCATAGCACAACTTCATCAGGAGAGAGGACTTTGTTTAGTCTTTGTTTAGCTTTGCCTGCAGCATTGGGCTGCCATGGCACTCAGAGAGATTAAAAAAGAGGTGGGCTTTGTGGACTGGAAAATGAGGCATTTGCTGTACTCAGCTGACTGGTATCTCAGCATCTGTATGTTTCTGCCCAGCACTTCCTCCTAGCTGTGATTGAACCTTCTGAGTTGCTCTCTGTCCCTGAGAGCTGACTCTGCAGTTCAGGACCAGGGTGGGGGGAGTTTTCAGCACCTGCATGGCTGCTGTGGTGCAGTGGGAGGACCTCTGGCCACATTCAGTTGCTTGGGGATTGCTGTCTGATGTGGCATCCCTGAGATTGGAACCAGACTGCTGGGAGAGACAGGATGAGGCCAAGGAGTGCCTTGTTAACTCTGCAGAGGAAGGAAGTGGGTAGGAGGCTGCTTTTGAGGGAGGTGACTCTGAGGACTAGCTCGTGCAGCTGCACGTGGTCCCACTCTTGCTCAGTGTGTCAGGCTGCAAAGGGGGAGAGCAGTGCTGAGAACTGGGAAGGGCTGGCCGTGGGGTTTCAGTCAGCTCTTCCTGCTGGGCCTTGTCAATATAATTTGGGGGGATCCTTAGAAGATTAGTGTGCAGAAGACATCTTTTGTAGTCAAATGTGTCTCTTCCTAGGGGTAACATTTCAAACCAACCCTATTATCCTTCTCCATAGGCCCCTTGGAGGGCTGAACTTGCCATCTGTGTATGGAGAAGGGGTCTGATCAGGAGATATATTGGGGTTCTCTTTGTATGCTATGTGGGCCATAGTGCAGCCTCCAGCATGGCAATTCCTGTAATGTCAGAGCACAGGAGCACAAAGAGCAGGTAGATGCGTGCGGTCACTGTGTGTGTAGCCAATGCAGATATATAAAATCGGCAGGACTTAGATGCCAAACCCTGGTTTATCTGAAAGAGCTGGCCTTTCACAGGTGTCATCAGGCAGAACAGGTCTAATTGGCTGGCAGAAGTGGAAATAGCATTACATCGTTTGCCTGATAACCACTGCCCGATAACATTTCCTCTTGCCTTGGCTGACCCTGTTGCTCTCAGCGGCAGCAATGATCCTTCCAAGAGAGATGCACATTTCCTGTAAAACATAGGATCAAGGAAGCCTTTGTTTCACTCTTGACTCTGTCCTAGAGCCTTCTTTGCATATCTTTAATCAAGTCTACAAGCCTCAGTTTCCCCCTTTCTGAAGTGACCGGTGACAACAACGCTAAGGCCCAGTCTTCGCTGGGCTGGAGAGTTGAGTTTTGACCCATTCTGGCAAAGGGCTTTGAGATCCCTGTGCTGTGTGAGGGCAGAGAATCCCGAGGTGACTAATCTAGCAGAACTCTTACATCTTAATGCTGAGTTCTGTTTGGCAGATAGGGTCATTTTCAGGCTTATAAGAAAAATTTCCACTGCTACTGGAAAGGAATAAATCACACTGGAGAACATTCCTACTTCCACATCATCTCCATTGTTCTAGTTTAATGGCATAGTTGGCCACTACATAAACTAAACCATCTCTTTTAATATGGCTATTTCATCTTGGTTCCAGTCACAGTGTAACACATTTCTTAAGTGCTTGTAGTACATCATACCTCTTGAGAATAACTTGCAGAAATGGTTGACTTCCAAGAACAGCCATGTGTGTAATGTGTATCTTAGACACTGAGCACTGGTCCATTTATACCTGCAGGCTCTCTGCTTGCTCCTTGTGCTGAAAGAATGGTCCTGTCGCCTTACAGAAGGAGAGGAAAGACAAACTTGAAATGGCTGTCTCTGTTGTTTCATGATTCCCTAATTACAGAATCTTTTGTTGTAAGTGATTATTTCTTGGCATTATGAAAGTGTAGAGCCCCGCAATCCATTTTACATGTCTTAAATGCTCAGTTATTTGTGTGACTTGTGTCAAGTGCTTTTGAAATGAGGTAAATACCTTTAAGCAATGTACAATCATAATGTGGGTACTCAACTAGAAAATAGTTTCTCTTATTTGTTTGGGACACTTTAACCTCCCTTCCCCTATATGTTTCTATACGTCTTTTGATTAGATAATGCATAGGTAGGCTACATAAAAATCATGATGTATAGGTAGGCTGCAATGGGGTACTTCCATGTGGAAATGGCAGGTTTTCGATTCCAGGCAGTAATTTTACACTTAAACTTTTCAGAGTGAAGGCAAATGGTATCACCTGGATATTGTTGTATTTTCTGAGGCCTTGTCAAATGACTCTCCACTGAGAAATATCCAATGTGTTGCTTCTTCATTCTGCTTTGGGAAACCTGTTATAGGGAAGTGAGAAAGGAAGTTGGTTCTGTTGGACTCTGTAGCTGCATATGAACAACCTTGATTGCAGTTGTCCATATAAAACAAGGAATTTTACTCGGTGTCTGAGCAGCATCGGTGTTCAGAACATTAAGCAATGGGGTAATAGTAGACTTTGTCTCCTATCAGGTTTGTAACATTCAGTAGAGGAGAAAAAAACAGGCTTTTGATCACCACGTTCAAAACCTCATAAAAAGTTATTCACACGCATATTGGTGGCAGTTTTACTTTGTGATGGTAAACTTGAATTCTGGAGAGCTAATAAAGGTGTTTTCAAGAATGGTGCCAAGTCCCTCTTACTTTCCTTTTTGTTTTGCTGGACTCTGAAGTGCTTCCTGCCCATTCCCTTATGTGTTCCTCTACAATGCCCTCACCGCTTTCAAACTCCAAAGCAACACTCAGGAGCTGGGAGTGCCATTTTTGTGGTGTCTTCCAGGCTCAAGTTGCAGGAATCACCTACCTGATTGCCAAATTTTCTCTCCCTACAGTTTCTCTTTTTACTGTGGGTGCTTCTGCCTTAGTCCAAATGAATTTGGATTCACTTGAACTGCAGGGTTAACCGATACGGTAGCAAACAAACAGAACTGCCAGCAAAAGAGCCTCCCCTCCTCCCAGATTTTCCTGGGTAGAGAATGGGTTTGGTGTATAGAAGTTACACAGGTATATTACCTAGCCCAGTGCTGTTGAATTTAAGCCTGTCTCAGTTTTCCTTCACTACTTAGTCTTGATAAGCACTGCATGTGTTTTGACTGTCTGAGTTTGGTGCCCTCTTGGCAGTGTCTCCTTCCCAGCATTGCCCCTTGGAGTTAAAAAAATCATGGGTCAGATTCCCAAAACGTCAAAATTGTCTTTAAAGTCACAGACTTTTTATTTCTTAATTTTAGGTTCTTTTTACTTCCTTCTGAGCCACTGAACATTTGTTTTATTGTCTTTTATTCTCAAAAATAAAAAAGCTGGTATTTCTATCAGTTACTTGATTCCAGCAGTGTTAAGAAAATGCCAGTATTGTGGAATTTCAGAGGTAGGTGTGCATGTCAGAAATAGCTCCTGTGTTGTTGTGTTCACCAGGCTGTATTTGCTATCTCTGCTCTTGGAGAAGCTGGTGAGGAAGGCTCCCCAGCTGTTAGGCTTGTCTGTGAGAGCAGGGTTCATGTCTCATTCCCTTCTTAGAAGAAATAATTTCATCCTTTATGCTGAAGGATGGTTAGATACCTTGGTTTTCATCAGGACACCAGCTTACCTTGCAGTTTGTTGGTTATGGGATGAGTTGTCAGCTCTTTCGTTCTCATAGGGCTGTGGCAAGGATTCATGTTGGGGGTTTTGCCGTGCTCGGGCACAGGGGCTGGGGGAAGATGGGGTTGCACCAGGCTATGGGGAGCCGGGCCCCCAGCCCTTGTGAAGCTGCTGGCCCAAATCCTGCCACAGCAGCCGGCAGGTGGTGAAGGCGCAGGACAGCTCCTGTGCAGGGAGCCCTCAGCGAGGTGTGGTATCACCTCTCCGAAAAACTAAAACAGGGATCCAAAAGGTAAGCTCAAATCCTCCTTCCCAGAGGTCTGTGTTGTCTTTGAGACAACCTCTGCACAGCACTGGTTGGACCTCTAGGCCTTTAAAAGGTGTTGGGTGTAGGACGCTTGAACAGGAAGGCATTAATTATTTTTTTCACAAGGTTTAATGTATCAGCTCTGATATATAAGCTGCTCTGATGCTCTTAATCCTTTTAAAGCAGGTACCTGCCCTCTCCCTGTTGTTAGGCATGAACAATCCGTTCCAATCCAGAGCATTTTCACTCAGTGCAACTGTGTATTCATTCTATGTGTTAATGTTTGGAGAGCTGTTAAGATGCATGTGGTATAATTTACAACATACACCAAAGAGTCTGAGTCATTTATGCACAGATTGCATATTAATACTTGCTGAAGGTCCACCGGGCATATTCATTTAAGTGTTAGAACAGTTTTGAACATGGTGCTTTTAGGTCTTGTCTCCCATGTCCTAATCCTCTTGGTTATTTCCCAGCATTGTGGACCCAAGTGCAAAGCTGGCGCTTAAATCATATGTGGGGGTCAACAGCTCCTACTCAGCAAGGGATAGAGGAGGCGGCAGTGATGCAGTGACACAGGCAAGCCAGGGAGACAGTGTGATTGATGGGGAGAGTTGGGAAGGAGAAGGACGCTGACTTGTGAGAGGCTCTTCTGAAACATTCCAATTAGTGTCCTGATTTACAAATACTGCCCTTAAACCTGCAGCCTCCCAAGGTTGGTTTTAAAGGGACAGTGGCATAGTGCAGACGTTAGGCGGTGATGGACCTTTGTAAATGAATGAGCCCTGACAGAGATGGTGTTCAATGGAGGCGTCTCCATCTATATAATTAAGAAAACCTTGTAAGTGGGGTTTGTGTTTTTGGACAGAATCATCTTGCCCACCTCCTGCCTTTGCAGCTCTCATGCTGCAGTGTTCTTCCTGTGTAACTGAAGTGAAAGGACTGGAAATCAAAGTGAAAATGACTGTTTGGATTGTGCAGTGAGAAAAAATGCATGCAGCATGACAAGTAAATTAGATTTTAAAAATGCTTTCACTCCTAATAGGCTACTATGCCATGAGGCATTTGGTTTTCATCCTGACTCCGTAGTGGCCAAAGTTGGTTTTCAAGCATGAGGAAAGTTATTGGGTTTGTAAACATTTGCAATTTCTGCTGACTTGTCTTCACTCCAGCCCAGGAGGAGAATCAGCATTGCGCTGAATTGCTTTGTGCTGGTGGGGGTGAAGTAGAGGACTGCCTTTAATCGCCTGCCTTTATTCTCCCTCGGGGCCATATGGAAAACAAAGCTTCCAGTGAGCAAAGGCCGTGGTGGGTGGAAGGGTAGAAGGGGTGAGAGGTGCTCCTGTTTGCTTGCTTTTTACACCCAAAATGGACATTGGTCACATCACAGCACTTAGCTGGGATTTTAGAGGCTCGCATTTTAATTGCGGCTGTGCTTGATTCAGGTCTACTGTTCCAGATTACATCTTGCATGAGTGAAATTTGAATGGGTGATGTGGTGGCTTGAAAACCATGTATTCCAATAAAACACTTCAGACTTGACAACAATTTCTAGAAGTTTTCCTGAGGGCCTAGTGCCCTGTGTTTGGTGTGAGAGACTTGGTTTGGCTAACATCTTCAGCTTTGCTGTCAATTCTAGCCTTCTGGTTCAGAATGTACCCCGAAACTTGATCTATTTTTCCCAGCTATTAGCAATTTGGCTGGTAAAAGGTAACGAGACTCTGTATCCTGTGACTCTCTTGCATCTTTTGAGAACTGCGCCCACAACACTATGGGATGCTGTAAGCAATGTCAGGTTACTTCTGGTCTCTGACCCTGACACCCGCTCTCCTCCCTCGAGGTGCGGTTCTGGAAAGATGTGTTGCTGCATGAGATGCAAAAGAGTAGTACAGTCATTATGTTTTCCTCTGCTCCTTGTGACTGATGGTGACTTTTCCCTCTCCTCTGCTCAGCTGCTGTTGGCAAGGTGCTGTGCCAGATTGTAGGCGAGGAATCTGCACACTCACACTCCCTTGGCACCACTGGCTTACCGCTGGGTCTGAGATGCTCCACATCCCAGGGTGCAGGGCAAGGTGAACGGCTCAGGGGCTACTTCTCCTTTGGCTGCACAGCAGTTTCAAGGGTGCCAGCCCTGTAGAGCTTGCTGCCTGCTTTGAACTGGTGAGAAGTATTAAATAATCCTGGCTTGGGGTTTTATTTTTTTTCTTTCTTTTGGCTTCCCCCATCAGCCTAGAAAATTTATGCTGCTCTGAAGAAAACATTCCGCTCATCTGCAACCTACTACAGCTGCCGTGTGAGTAATAAAGTATGGAAAGGAAGGGAGAAGGGAGAAGAAAGATGGGAGCTGGTGTTTCATATGGAAAGCATCAGCCTAGAAGTGGCTTTGTTTCTGACACGTGGACAGTGGAGAGGCTGCGTTTGCTGCTGAATGGAAAATCTGTGCTGGTTAAAAAAACCTCCCTCATTAGTGACCAGATCAGATAGGGAGGGACTTTGGTGTCTCTTGCTTTTATTATTACATTTGTCTGCATTTAAAAATAATAAAGTAGAAGCAAAGGGCACTGGACAGACTTGATTTGAGAATGCAGATTATTGGGCAAAATAGCTCTTTCCTGTTTCCATCTGACGCTGCTGTCCTAGTTCATTCTGGTGGTGTCACAGCCCTCCCCCAGCTGTTCATAAGCTGTGCCAGCACCTCAGAGTGTCTGAACATCTGAAGGTTGCTGTACATCAGATTCTTAGCAAGGTGCATGCTCCTTCTGTTTGTTTTTTTTTTTTGGTTTCTGATTTTTCAGGGTAGTGTATAGTCATGTTTGTAACCTTTCCTGCACAGTCAAGGAAACCAGGACCTTGGTTTTAATCTGAGAAAGGTGGTTCTGATATAACCAGAAGCCTCTGAGAGTTGTGGCTGTAAGAAACGTATGAGGGTTGCAGTCAAATAGTGAGAGTCAAGAGTATTTCTGGCTGATTGGACCACACACAGGTGAAGGAAACGCAGAGTTTTGGGTCTCCGGTATCTTGGAGGTAGAGACAAACTGCTCTAAGGGCTGTTGTGATCCAGTAAGAGAGCTTGTAAGGTGCTTCTCTTGGAAGTTTGAGAATTTCAGGGTAAATGGATGCCACCTGGGTAGTTTCCTACTGTCTGCTGCAGGAAAACAGTGTGGGTTTCTTTAACCAGCGCATCCCTTTGCTCTCCTGTGATTTTAAAGTTAAAAGAAAGATTGTAGTGTACAGCATTTGGAAACAGTAGGGCCTGGTTTAATTTGCGAGGTTTTTTTCTAGAGGGAATGAGTCTTTTGGTGTTTGATTGTATAGTTAAGGTCAGGAGATGCTTTGCTGTTTCCTCCACTGATTACAGGATGAAACCTTACAAACACAGGCTGAAATCTCTTTCTCTGGTGCCACCCTGGATGAAAATGTTTGCTTAAATCAATGCCTCAGGAGCTGGGGTGATTTTGGCGTTGAAGAATGCAATGTGGAGGGTCTTGCTCAGTTCACGTGCCTCCAGGACAGCCTGGTCCCATAGCACCACACTGTACTTCTGGGTTGGCTGCACAGCTCATGCTCTCTCTTCTTTCTGCTCACTCGAGACAGTTTTGTGTTTTCCGAGAGTGACTCCTCACTAATCTTTCTTAAAATGTTGGCAAATGAGTTTCAGAGTACCCAGTTTAACTACTCTTTACTGAGTGTGCCTACCGTGTCTTGGCCTTTCTGAGCTTTGGTCATTTATTTAAAACATTAATAAGCCCCTGTTGTTTGAGGGAGAACTGAAGAATGCCAGTGCGGCGTTACTGTCTGGTGTGAAGGACTTGGTAAACTGGTGACTTCCCAACATAGGTTCTCAGTGCTGAGAAGAATACCAATTGGTACAGAAGAGGCTGCACTGGGATTTCTTTTTCCAACACAAGAAATTCATGTTACATTTCTTTGAAGATCACATTTGAGGGAGAGCAATGGAAGCAAGGCGTGGGTTGTGACTTACAAATACCTCCAGTGCATGTGACTTTCTGAAAACACTGAATACCCGCCTTCCAAGTCTTGAGTGCCTGTCAAGCTGGACCCTTGAGTGGATATCCTAGGTTGAAGACTCTGCCTCACTGGGATGGGCTCACACAGAGTATCTTCATGCAGTGAGAGTTAATCCACCTGCAGGGCCTGGTAATTCAGTCAGTGTTTTGTTTGAGCAAGCTGCATCTCTGGTCAGATGTTGTTGCACTGTGGTATAAGATGGGAATTTCTGTCTCCTTTCCATTTCTTTGTTTAAGTAGGAAAGGCCACGGAAACCTTTGACATTCAGTTCTGAATGCTTTTTATTTTTGTAAATGGGAAGAGTAGTACCCACATCACATTGGGGGTTTCACATCAATCAGTGAGTCAGATCCTGGGCTGATGCAAACTGATGCAGATTGCCAAAGTCACAGGGGTGATACATGGATTTACACTGGCCCAATGTCCACAAAGTCATTTGACACCTTGCAGGAGAATGGTCTATACAAATCCCGGGTCTTGTCAGGATGTGGAATAAATATCAGGATGTGGGCAAAAACCAGCACACCCGTTTTAATGATTTGATTAAAACAATATTGCTGCTCTATGGCTCTCATAAATGTATTCCCACTGGTGTCAGGGGGAGGAGATATTCTCAAATGCCATAATGAGAAAGTACATTTTTTAAAATGTTGCACAATAGGCCACTAAGTTGTGCTCTGGCTATATTGGCTTCTTTCAGTTTTATAGTGAGCATAGCCTTAGGCATCCCATAAATACCATTTCTCCCCTCACCTTTAGATAATAAATAATGGAAACTGTACCGGAAAGAAATTTACTTTCCATGAAAGAGTGGGAGGTCCCAAGCTACCCTCAATAAAACAACAACAAAAAAGTAGCATGATTTGTTTTCTTTGGTGTTTTTTAAATGAAGAAAATGTGAGGGTGGGAAGGAAAGAGAAGGTATTTCTAAGCACTAAACGTGCTCCCCCCAATACTGCAAGGTTGGATGATGTCTGGTGTGGGCATTGCTTCCCCCAGGACAGCAATACCCATCTGTGAAATGAAGACAGATGACAGAGCTTTCTGAACAGTCTCAGTGTGGAGGAAGGAGGAAGGAGCCCATTCTGATTTACCCTTGGGCTTTCATATCCAGCAGCGAAAACCAACCTGAAAGGGGGTGTAAATGAGTGTCTAAAGGAGCCCTTTGTGTAATTCAGTGGGCTATGTTGTCCAGGGGTCAGATTAAATTATTAGAATGGCCCTTTTTTACCTTAAAATCAGTTTCTGTATGTCTGTTCTCTTCAAGACTATTTTGCCCTCTTTTAATGCTATCAAAAGCTGTAATGTAAATGTGAGACATGAAGGGTCCCTGCATGTGGCCGTACGGGTGGCCAGATGTGTTTGATTTCAAGAATCCATCACACGTGTAGCATGTCAGGTTACAAATGTGTCTGTCCCAGATGAGAGACCAGGTTTGTAGAGGTGGGGGCTTCTTCCTGTACTGACTAGAATCAAAAGTGAGCCTCTGTCGAGTCGTGTCATGCACAGAGAGGGTGTGTGGCCACATTCTGGCTGCAGCTTGGCCTCTAAGGTTAGAGGTGAGTCATGGAAGACGTTATGTTCAGCAAGGGGGTCTTGCTGGCTATTTTTGAAGGCAAATGAGGTTCAAGAGCAGGGTGCACATGATGAAAAGGCATTTTCAGTCACTGCCTTCATCCAGCAACAACAAACTGCACATATAAACGAATCTGGTCCAGAAACAAATGAGCTTAGTAGTCAGCCCTGTTAGATCATGAAATTCTGCCCAGGTGCTACTTCTTATTGTACACCTCAGTGGTGCTTTCCAGTCTCATTTGAAATCTACCTAGAGTGAGGCCCTGCTTTCCTTGGAAGTAGGTGCTAAAACCTAATTTAGGGGAAGAATGTCTAACAGCCTGTTCTGTCTCCTGCCTGAGTCTAATTCCTCCCCCTCCCATATCCTCTCTCCTCTTCATGGGCAAGTCCATTGCTTTGTTTGAGTTCACCTGTTCACAGCTGCACAGTCAGTGACACTTTTCTCCATCTTTATCTGCATTAACTCTTTCAAGGATTTTTATCTGAATGTGAAATGAGACCCTTGCTCATTGACTTGAGATTATAACGCTGACTGTGGAACAGACATGATAAATAGTAATAAATATTCATGTCCCTTTCAATTTTATCGTACTTTTCACCTCTGTTCCTTCCAATTTTTCTGTATATCAGATGCAAAGAATGTTACATTGGTCCTCTCTGTTTCTTATCTGTTCCAGGTCTCTTTTCAGCCTTACTGGATCTCTGCTTTGTATTGAGTGTGCATGGTGTGTTGCTGTTGCTTCCATAAATGCATTAGTTTGTCTTTTTCCAAACCCAATCTCAAGGATTTATTTCCCGCCCCTGTGTGGGTTTCTTTATATCCTGCCTCTCTCTGCTGGCATCACAGAAAATTTCATCCTTAAGCTTTTTTCCCTGCCTTTCTTCACAATGAAAGCTTTTTATCAGTTTCCTTAGTTTTCTGATTTGTTTTTATTAAGCATGTTTTTCTAGTGAGGGCTGCAATCCATCAAAGTAAATGGGAACAAAAAAAAGGATTCCAAATTTTTGTTTGTTTGTTTAATGAAATAGATCAGACTTTAAACAGGATAAAGTCAAATTGGTGCTGATGACTTGACTCGGTGGTAGCTGGTTCCAAGTGCTGGCTATTGACAATGAGTCATGGAAGATCTCAGCATTTTGAGGAGCCTAAAAATACAAATACAACTGTGGGGTTGAAAATTACATGGCAGGGTTACTGGGAGTTGCTGCACGTTGTTTGGGAAATAGCATCTGTAGGCTGGTTAGATAGTTAGTTGAAAACCACTGTTGTTGTGGCTGATGAGTGTGAGGTGGGTGTTTAACCTGTATGATGGTTAAAGGGTAAAGGCCTCATGAGTTTTGGTGCCCACCCAGCGTATCTCCCCTTCCCTTCTGCAAAGTGAGCCACTCTGATACATGCAGGGAGCAGGCCTGCCCAAAACAAGGTAGGGTCAGCAGCAGCATTCCACTACTGTCTGTCTGGAGGGTCCCCTACTCTGCTGCCACCCACTGAGGTGGGTGACTGTGGTGGCTTTGGGCAGGGTGGTTCCCCTGCTACCTTGGACCCACTGCCTTAAAGGAGGATTTGCCAAAGCGGTTAGCATAAGGCAGAGGAGCTTGCCTGTGCGGTGGGGCAGCATTAGCCACTTTGGACTGCAGGGCACTCTTTAGTTGGCCTGGCATGTGACCCTGGGCTCTGGACCTTCCTGTTGTGTTTGTCTGCTGTGCTGCTTTTAACCATCTCTCCTCCTTTGAGTCAACTTGGGCTGCTCGCGTGGCAAAGAAATACTTTTCTGGTGTTTCAGATGCGTGATTCTCTTTCCTTCCTGTGCAGGAGGAAAGCTGCTCGCCCCATTCAGGTTCTGCTGGGTTTATAACCAAACAGTGGGGCCTTGCCAGGTATAAATGAAGCGCACAGCTGGCTGTGGGCGGCGGGGCTGTGCTGGGTTTTGCTTGGTTCTGCCTCTCTGAAAACTTCTCACAGGAACTGTTGTCTTTCTCTCTTTTTCTCAGCATGCTCTTAGGCTGTGGGATATCCCTGAGGGGTTTTTGTGTGGAACTCAAGGGCTGTGAAGAAAGAGGTCTCAAACTGCATGCTATTGCTAATGGTCCTGGAGACCAGCATCTAAAAAGCCAAGCATTTTAACAGAAATTAAGGAGTGAAAACAAAGAAGGGAGTTGCTCCAATGAGGCACCATGTGGCACCATCCTTACGATTTGATGGTGTGATTGTACTGGTCTATATCCTGGGTGTTCTTTCATCTAATGACTTCCTGGAAGAGTTCAAAACAGAGGGGTATGCAGAAAATGCACTGTCCACCCAGTTAATTGGTACAAAAGTCAAAGTTCAGAAATTAAATAAACAAGAAAATTGTGGGAAAGCAGCGCTGTCTTTTCCTACCTCTATTTCAGTACCAGGGACTGTGCCACCAAATTTGTACAATCTGGAGGAGCAAAAATCCATAGCAGTACCCCATAAAAGGACCTGATACCTACAGCCCTGGAGGAATAACTTGCAAGTTGCCTTTTTGCAGCTCAAATTTTTCAAGAGCAATGACAAAGTGGTTTTAGTAGAGAAAAATTTCATCTGCCTTTCATCCAAGACCCAGAAGTTTAGAGCATTCAGGTGTCTGTTTGATTTGATGGTTGGGCTTTGAACAGATAAGATACTTCACAGCCATTGCCCTTAGAGAGCAGGGAAGCGGTCGCACGTCCATTTTACATGCTGGGAAACTGGGACACCCAAGTGCTCAGTTGTTGGAGAGAGGAAGTAAAGAGCAGAGCTTGAAAAGGATACCAGCTCCCTGATCTCCATTTTAATTAAATTCTTTCTGCGATTGTCTTCCCTGGCAGTTTAACTGGTGGAATGTGGTCTAGCAGAGGAATTTTTGGCTGCAGACTTGACAGGAATACTTTTCTGGGCCAGATCCTGGCTTAGTGTAAGTTAAGATGACTCCACTAGCTTCAATTATAGCGCTAGTGATTTACTCCTCCCTCTGAGAATCTGGCCCTGGTTTACAGACAGTGGGCAGTGTCATATAATTTGTTCTTTTAAATTTTAGTCTGTCTAGACACATTTGCAGCACCCCTTTCCAGGGGGACTTTGTGCCAGCAGCTCTGGAGCAGCACTGCACTTCTCTCCTGTGAAACACTTAGCAGACAGTGTGGAGGTGGCCTGGTGTGCTCAAACTCAGCACTTCACCTCCCTGATGACAGATTTGGCTTTCATAGTTGTGATGTTTTTTTGGTGGAGAGGTGGCAGAGGGGATTCATGGCAGATTTCTTTTCTATGGAGGGAGAGAGTCTGTAATTTTCCTTGGTTTTGACAATGTGTTTTTCCAGCTGAGTGCTGGAGAAAGATGGCTCGTGCCGATGCAGCATTTCTTTCGTGGTTTTTGTTTCCAGCAACGGATGACACACCTCTCTCTGTGGGTAAGAAGGTCTTTCTCCTGGTTTTGAAGGCCAGTTGCTGGTCTTGTGTCTATTATTACAGTCAATCTTTACTCCCATGCCATCAGTATTTACCACTCAGCCTTTAGCTTGTCTGCTGTGTTTTCTTCCACACTAAGTCACCTGGTGTAGGGGTCATACCTCTCTGGCCTTCTTCAAACTCATCATGAGGCACGTACAGGACCTGGTTTTTACAAAATCCTTAGATTTGCTGGATGTGGTTAAGCAGGTGGTTAGCTAAGACTGTTTTTCTTCCTCTTCCATTCTCTTGCCAATTCCCAAGTTACTCACCAGGATTGTCTCTAACTGTGTTTGTCAAGAGCCAAACACAGAAAGGCTGTGACTCTGGCTGGGGCTCAGGAGCAGCAGTGATATATGCCCTTTTACTACCATCACTTCTGCTTGAATTTGAAGGCACTTAATTCAACCCCTAATCCTACTAATACTTTTACAAAATTTGCTGCTGCTGAAGTCCTGCCTCCTGTTGTTAACCACCTACATGTGTCTGTACCCAGCCCTCAAAAGGTAGGGTCCTGATTGCTGCAGAAAAAAGCCTGGAGATAGGGATCATAACGTCATTAAAAACAAAATTTGTTTTTGAGAAAACCGTAGAGCACACACTATTTCTGGGATTCCACCTGAGCTTGATCAATACTAATGAAGCAGAGCTCTCCCAAAAAAGCAGCTTGCATGAAATGTGTAAGATATTCTTTGTGCAATCTTAATGATTTTGCGAGAGACATTTCCCTTGTGAATTGCTGTAGGAGTTTGCACCCTTCCCCCACACTCAGCAGAGGCAGGAACGCACGACTATCCTCGTGCAGTGTTAATAATGCTGCTGTATTGATCAAATTGGTCTGCTTTGTCACCAAGGACATCTGGGAGGATTTATTCCGACTCCTAAGGCTGTGCCTCCTGAAGTGCATTTTCCAGTTCTTTCAGTAGGCGAAGGGTGTGTCTTAGCCTGCAGGAGCGATGCTTTCGAAAGATTGGATGGTGTCCCAACCACCCGCTGCCGCTATCATTTCAGCTCCCGGGGCTCTCACCTCGCTCCCACTCAGAGCTGGACATGCCTCAAGTTCAAAAACGTGTTGCAGTGAGATCCAGTTGTTTGCCCTTGGAGAATGACTGGAGGAGCAGCCACTGGCTGCTGCAATCTGGATAAACACAGGCTGACGGGAACAGGAGAGGCTTCCTCTTTGCTTAGAAAGTGAGCAAAACATTGGTAAGAAAGCAACATAGAAGGAAAAACATGTGCAGGGTGGTTTTGTTCTGCCCCCCCTTCCCCGCCCCCCCTGCCCAGGCTGATATTCATGACCTTGTTAAAAAGATCAGTCTGCTTCAGAGACTGCACGTGGTTGTTTTTAAGTGTACAGAGAAACCAAATGTGGCTTTTATTTTTCCATCTGATGAATTGCCAATTGCAGGTTTTACTTACAGAACGCTCTGAGTAGTCTGAGGAGAACGTGATCACCTTGATATTATATTTATGAGTAAAAATGGTATGAGGCAAGGAAAGCTCTTAGCTTGCATGCAAAGAAGACTTCTAATGCAGTTTTTGCTTCCAGGAATGCACTGTTACTCGTGGTGGGGCAGGGACACATTAGCAGGGCTGACAGGATGACTGAAATGCCTAGGGTCACTCAGAGGCTCATAGGGGCAATTTGACATCATGCTTCTTTGGCAGGTGTCGCAATCTCGCTGCTGGGTAGTGACAGGACATCTGCAGAGCTGGGAAGGGGTAGAGATATTTGAAATGGAGGAAAACCCCTGAACCTTGCTCTGGTGATGGTGGGAGCATCCCTGGGGTGCCCTTAACAGAGCCCATGAGTTCAGAAGTGCTGCATTGTCTTCTACAGGGGCTCAGTGTGGCAATTGAGTCACAGGTCATGCCTGGAAGATTGTGTCCTGAACGTGTGGGCTGCCAATATTGCTGGCTCTATCTGAAGCAGCACGCTTTGAGTGTGTTTCTCTCCCTTTCTAAGTCCCAGTTTGTGGACTGCTGGGAATGAAGCATGAGGCAGCCCTGGCCACCACAAGGCATTTTGGCTTTCGCTTCAGCGAAACCACTTGGGAAGCACAACTGCTTGGGAAGCACAACCACTTGGGAAGCAGAGCCGGCTGGAGGCAAAGCAGCAAAGTGCTCCCAGGAATGTTCCCCGCCGAGCAGAGACTCAGCCTGTGGTCTCTTCTGTGGCTCCTCCTCTCCCAGCATAAAGGTTACCTTTGTATGTTTATAACCAAAATAAAATTGCAGCTCCTGAAAGCTGTAATTTGTACTTGGGGGAACATAATGTTTGTGTTTAGCTATTGTAGGGATTGTACCAAAGCACAGTGACGGAGGTCTGGAAGTGTTTGGGATGCTGATAGCTGGCAACATACTCTGCCTTTTGGGGCTATGAAAAACAGTTTTAGTTGAGCAGTATCAATGATAAACAAAATGCCAGGGAGGATTGGCTGTACTGTGAGGAAGAGGACCCCTCTCCTGCAGTGGGAGAGGCTGTCCTTCCTCAGTTCCTGCTCTTCCCCTTCCCACAAACTGAGCCAAGAGAACCTGGCTGCGGTCTTCCAAGCCGTGACATTGGAGACTTCCATCCCATCTCAGAGAAGACAATAGAGGGAAGAAGTGGTATATAGCCAACCCACAATGGCAAGCTTATCTTGGGAGATGCTATAAAGGCTTAAATAGATGTGGAAAAGGGAAATTGGGGAAAATGGGACACTTAAGGTAAACTAACTAAATTTCTAAAATGTCTGAGTTGGAAATATGCCATACAACGTGTCCACTGTTGTGATTGTAGTGACTACAATATGTTTCCTCCTTTCCTAGTAGCCAAGTGGGGTTTTGATTTCTTTCTGGAGAATGGTGAGGGGACCACAGTTCCCTGCAGTGCACATCCAGTAGTGAGCTGGAGCTGTCTATGGCAGTTCAATGGCTAAGGCTGCAGTGCTGTGAATGTGACATCTTCCAATTCCTGGCATCATCATTCTGGGCTTTTCATCTCAGGAAAAGATGCATTGTTGAGTTTCATTTGGTTTACTCAAAGAGGGTGCTTAGGGATGGGGACAGAAAGCTGAAGGCCTCACAGAGAGCCTATCAGCAACACCAGCACAGGCAGATGGTAAAAGCCTTGCCAGCAGAGAGATGCCTTCATCTGGTATCATCTCCACAAGCTGGTGCTGAGTGTTGTGTTCGGTGATGTACCTCCCGATTAATTTTAGGGGGAAAGGTGCCAACATAAACTTGAGACAGGGTCTGGCAGTTATTTGCACAGTGGTCTCCAATGCATTTCCAGGGATATTTTGCCAGGAGAAAAGAAGGTTTAAGAGAGAGCATGAAAAGGGACAGTGAGTCGCCTTGACTGTGAGGTTCCTGCCCAGGTAAAGAGTGTTGCTGAGGAGATGCAGCATGAAGAAACAAGAGACGGAGGGAGAGGGTGCTTGTAGGGACGAGAAGCTGAAACAGAGTCTCTTTGAGGTCCTGGAGCAGGGGTCAAACAGGTCCTATCCCATTGTCCACCTTCAGGAAGAGTAGAGGTTCTCCTGACCTTTGTTTGTCCTGATGCTTTGTGACAGTGCCCAGCCTCTGCTTTTCACCAGCCTGCTTAGAGTATCAGAGTACAAATCTTGGGGCATTTCTGCATTGTGATTTCTGCAGGCTTGTGAGTCTGCAGTACCCATGCAGGGCATTTCTATGAAGACATGTCATGATGGCTTATCATATAGTTAGCTACTCTAACAAAAGAGAGTCTTGTGCACAGGAACATCTTGAATTACCCATGGTGGCTGCTTGGATGCTGGGAACTCACTGTATCTTCCAGGAATACCAAAACATCACATTCCTTCTAGGCTATTTTCTGGCTGCTCTGCTATTAATAACTTTGTCCTGAAATAGCACTTTTATATTGCAGCATATTAAAATCCATAACAACTGGGTGGGTGTCCATAGTCAACAGACCGAAGAAAGCAAGCCAGCACGAGAGCCATGGTTGTGTAAATTGGCTCGTGGAGGTGTGCGGACTCTGAGCAGCTGGTGATCTGACCTGCTGAGCTTTCTCAAGTCAATCAGTGGCAGGGCTGTTAATGGGATCTCTCAGTTTCCCGTGCCATGCTGCAGACAGTAGCCATACAGCCCACTAGAAGCCGTGCTGACACGAGACTGATCTTGTGATCCTTTCATGAGAAGGGAGCAGTGCCTTGGACAGGTCTGACAGCACACCTTGAGGTACTAATGATGTCCACAAAAGGGCCTGCCAGATCTCCCTTTTGTTTGATCTAATGCATTTTGGGAATACAGGTCTCCTCAGGTGCCTGGGGGCAGCTGCTTGGGTTGCTGCTGAACAGCTGGGCCAATATTGGCAGGTGCTTTACGAACGTCCTCTAGCAAATTGCTTTTAAAGAATTCCATGCTGCTTTTATCAGTGTGTGTAGCAGCCCAAGTGCTCTGCCTGTGAGATTTGAGGCTGATCAAAAATCCCTGCTGGCCAGAATTTTGGAACAAGTGCCTTGGCAGAGCAGAGAAGAAAAGCAATGGAAAAACACCCTTGGCTGTAAGGGAGTATCCTTTGGAGGGCATCTGGCTTTTGAGTAAGTGATAAGTTTACCTGCAGTGGGATGTTCAAGTGTGATGGTTGTTTCTGTGCATAAATGGTGAAAACTCTGGCCTAGAAGTGGCAGAAACCAGTTTTTTAATATCTCCATATAGACTATCCAAATTTAAACAAAAACAAAAAACAAAACCAAAGAAGAAAACAAATTGAACTATCAGGATGTCTGAAGATTATGTTGTTTTTAAATTCTTCCCATTTTTCCATTTGGGTCATATTGTTCTTAATAAAATAGAGAGGATTTATAATACAGAATAACCATTTCCTGCCGTCAAAGAACATGTCAAATGCTACTTCACGTAAGCTACAGAGTTAAATGGTGCTAATCAAGAGCAGAATTTCATGGAGTTTGTGTGTTGGCAAGGTCCTCAGCTGATGTAAACAGGAACCATGAAATCAGGGCTGCTCTGTGCTGATTTACTCCAGCTGAGAATCCGGTTGTGCTTCCCATCGCTTTGTTTCTACTCTGAGGTTTTTTTTCTCAGTAGGACGGTGAAACTTGAGTCTGTTGTCTCCTCTTTTCCTTGCCCAGACTGGTGTATTTATCATCATGGCACATGCATCTTCTTGCTCATGTAAGATAACAAATTGCCTAAATGATTAAAAAAAAAAAAAAAATCAAAGAAAAAACCAGCAAATGGCTTTTTATAAATGTGCTTGAACAGTTGCTGTGTTCATGTTAAAGTTTAAACTTCAGCCAAACAGCTGACTGCTCCCTGCGTGGCTGGAGGCAAGCTTCGGTCCTATATGTTTATTATCATTTAGAAATGGTATAAATGCTCTTTTATTCTTTTTTGTTCTGACCTTATTCTACAACGCATTCCCCTCCTTCCTCCTGCTTCCTGTTTCCCAGACAGGTCCCCACCTCTTCCTCTCCACAGCCAAAAATAATACAAAAGGGAACATACAAAAGGTTTTTTGAGCCATGAGATGTGATAATGAATGGGCATCATGTACAGGGTAGATACAGCAGTCCCACTGCAAAAACGTTGACCAGGCAAAGTCTACATGAGGAAGCGCGTGTTTTGGGGTTAGGAATTCAGTATTATGCATCCTCTTGTTTAATATGCTTTTAGGTCAGAGTGGAAGAGATGACTCGCAACCCAGGACTCTTATGAAATGTAGCATATATGGAGTGCATTGGTCACATCTCTTCTCCAGGTGTGATTTAATACGCTAATAGCAGAGAATTGTGCTTATGAATATGCTGTTGCCTGCGAGTGTGAGAACACAACCGGTGTATACGTCTGTGTCAGCTGCTGAGGAGGAAATGTTAAGCTCTTTCTGGATGTTAGTGAAACATCTCTGAACAGTACATTTTTTCATTCATGATCCTATCCAGAGTAATTACAAGGAATCCAATTCTGCTGTGTAACCCCACTGCAGTACTTTGTAAGGAAGAATCTTAATTGAGGATCGAGACCTAAAATATTGCTCTGCTTTGTACGTTCCACAGCCGTCAGCGATTGCTCTTGCATATCCATTTCCTGTGAGAAGTTTACCACACTCTGGGGCATGCTTTGAACCTGATCCTTTGATTTCAGCGGGAGCTAGGGCTGGCAATTCAAGGAGCTAATTGTGCCTTTTTGCTATTTATAATACTAAATTAAAGCTGCTTCCAAACTGGACAGCAACAGGTTAAATACACACTCGGTGAAGTTTGGAGAAAAGTTTGCAGTGAGAGCCACTAGCCAGTTCCCTCAAAGCCATCCAGCGTTGTTATATAAATAATGCTCTCTTCAGAAAGATTTTGAAAGCACTTATGTTGCATACATATAATTTTTCAGATGTCCATATTATGGCTCTTTGCTGTCTGGATTGCATGGCAGCATAAAGAGCACATGCTGGTGTACCAGCACACGTGGGTTTTATAATATTTTGATACTAGGACAATGGGCTGCCTGCACTTTTGAATTCTTGATTTGGCTATCCTTAATCCTTTGCTGACACTGATGCTATTTTCTGTTGTTGTGACTGGCTGCAGATATTTTTTCTGTTTTTATTAAACGGTCAATAGGCCTCCAAAGTCCTGGTTCAGTGTTTGCAGATTTCTTTCATCCTTTTTTTTTTTTTTAATCTAGATGCCTATCAAATTCAGCAACACTTAGCTGCAGTCCTTTGTTAAATATCTCACAACCAGCGCACTGAAATTATCTATGCTTACAGCTCAAATACCACAGATTTTTAGTGAACAAATTTGGCTTGTCCATTTAAAAGAATATTTGTTAGATAAGATGTATTTCATTGTCACTAAGTTTGGGAACAAATCTTCATTTTGACTCCATGGTTAGAGACTTTTTTTCTGTTTGCATCATTTGTTTCACCACCCGTTTCTGCTGGTGAAAATTGCTGATTTATGGCAAAAATGGTTTTGATCCTTTGAGCTTTAGAGGCTGATCAAAGTCTTTGATAGCCCTGGTTACATCATGCCCCAGGAAAGTGGCTGTGATTCTGTTCTTAGGTAAATCTGCAGAACTTCTTACGATAGAATGCATCTTTGCTGGATGTGGTGGAGACTTCTGATTTCAACATCTTTTACACTCTGAAGAAAAATGCTGTGGAGAGCATCCAGGGAAAAAGCCATCTGGGCTGTGGTGGGAGAATTTTTGTTGCAAGTGATGTGCGTGAATAACAGTGGATGGGCTGGTTTGACTAAATAAATTTCTTTAAAGGTTTGTTCTTTGGGCTGAGATCAAGGGGGAAAATGGGCACAGGCTGTTATTATACCGAAGAAATTTGCAAATGGAGGCTTGACTCCTGTGTAGCTCAGTTAAGAGTTAATAGGCTTGTCCATTGTGGACTCTGGTGGCTGGTGAAACCCATTCAGCCAGTGTTAGAATGGACTAGCCTGACAGCTCAGGCTTATGGTAAAACAAGTCTTTGCGTATCAAATGATCTTTGCTGACTGTGTGTCTGCTTGCTTTTTGCTCTTGGCGAAAGCCTGTTTGTTGAGTGTACAGTTAATTTGATTTGCTTCATCTCTACAAGGGATTAAGAACAGGCATGCAGATATTTACCATGAGTGAGCTATCATTGTCTTGTTATACCTGAAAAGTGGTTTTAGCTGCCTTTTTTCCCCAGTGAACTTTATAACACATAGGCAAGATGTACTGGCACGTATATTGCACACATTTTTAAAAAGGGCAGAAAGGAGGATCTTGGGAACTACCTGACTGTCAGCCTCATCTCTGTGCCTGGGAAGATCATGGAACAGATCCTCTTAGAAGCTATGGTAAGGCACGTGGAGATCAGGAGGTTATTCGAGACAGCCAGCACGGCTTCACCAGCAGCAAGTCCTGCCTTACCAACTGTCCTGGTTTTAGCAACACAGGATTAATTTCAGGAATTTTACTTTTCAGTAAGGTGTCTTCTCATGCTTGGCAAAAGTGCATTTCTAGAAGACTCTAGTGTCTCAATTTGTGAAAATATTTACTTTATAGCCAGCTATGGTGTGCAGGTTTCAAGGTCTCAGTGTTTTCAAGCTAGCCAGGTGCGGGGATGAGGAGGAGTGGGATCCAGGCACTTGACCCAAGCTGGCCAACACAATTATTTCGTACCATGAATGTCACATTCAATATAAATGGGGAAGTTTGCTGAGGAGTTTTTCTCTTCTATGATGGCTGTGGTCCTGAGAACTTCTTGCCCTGGTGCCGTAACTCCTGAGCCCTTCCCTTTCCCTGAAGCCATATCGCTCACAGTGTTTGACCTGTGCTGTCCACTGCTGGGGGTGCACAGCTTCCTGCCGATACAGTCGGCCGAGTATAATCCTCGTATATCTTGTATTGGTATTGGGATCAATATTGGCTCTTTAGTGTTATTACTGTTAATTATTTAGTATTGTTCTATTAAATTTATTTATATTTCAACCCACAGGTTTGCTTGTTTTTCCAGTTCCCCTTCCTGGGTGGGAAAGGGTCATTGGATGATAGAATAATTGTCTAAATGACAGTAAATTGTTGTGGGTACTTCAAATCATAACACCAACCTAGTGGCCTTCTATTATGGAGTGACTATATCAGTGGACAAGCGAAGAGCTACAGATGTCATGTATCCAGACTTCTGTAAGGCCTTTGACACAGTACCCCACAACATCCTGCTCTCTAAATTGGAGAGATACAGATTTGATGGGTGGGCTGTGAAGAGGATGAGGAATTGGTTGATGGTTGCATCCAGAGGGTAGTGGTCGATGGCTCAATGTCCAGATGGAGACTGGTGACAAGTGGTGTCCCTCGGGGGTCCTTACGGGGACCATATTTTCATCTATGATATAAACAGTGGGATAAAGTGCACCTACAGCAAGTCTGTGGATGGCACCAAACTGACTGATGCAGTTGACATGCCTGAGGGATGGGGTGCCATCCAGAGGGACCTGGACAGGCTCAAGAAGTAAGTCCCTATGAACCCCATGAGGTTCAACGGGGCCAAGTGCAGGGTCCTGCACCTCGGTTGGAGCAACCCCCGGTATAAATACAAGCTGAGGGAGAAAGGGATTGAGGGCAGCTCTGCTGAGAAGGACTTCGGGGTACTGATGGGTGAAAAACTGGGCATGCATTGACATGTGTGCTCACAGCCAAGAAGGCCAGCCATATCCTGGGCTGCATCAAAAGAAGTGTGGCCAGCAGGTTGAGGGAGGTGATTCTGTCCCTCTACTCTGCCCTCGTAAGAGACCACCAGCAGTACTGTGTCCAGCTCTGGAGCCCTCAACACAGGAAAGACCTGGACCTGTTGGAACAGGTCTGGAAGAGGGCAACAAAAATGATCAGAGGGATGGAACACCTCTCCCATGAAGACATGCAGAGAGAGATGGGGTTATTCCGCCTGCAGGAGAGAAGGCTCTGGGGAGACCTTATTGTGGCCTTTCAGTACTTTTTAGTAGGGCCTGTTGTGACAGAAGAAGGGGTAATGGTTTTAAACTAAAAGAGTGAAGATGTAAGTTAAATAAATGTAAGGGAGAATTTTTTTACAATGAAGGTGGTGAAACACTGGCACAGGTTGCCCAGAGAGGTGGTAGATGTCCCATCCCTGGTTCAGGGTCAGCTTGCATGGGCCTCTGAGCAGCTTGATCTAGTTGAAGATGTCCTTGCTCATTGCAGGGCGTTTAGACTAGGCAACCTCTAAAGGCCCCTTCCGTCTCGTACCAATCTATGATTCTATGACTAGGAGTTTTATTTTAAACCCTTTGCAATAGACTTGAATTGCAATTGCCTGAATTTTTTTCTTAGTT
The DNA here is from genome assembly GCA_013400555.1 of Jacana jacana. Classification (NCBI taxonomy): domain Eukaryota; kingdom Metazoa; phylum Chordata; class Aves; order Charadriiformes; family Jacanidae; genus Jacana; species Jacana jacana. The sequence continues at coordinate 168,059 of VZTM01039286.1, forward strand.
TTCATTCATTTCAGGCTGTGGTTTTCCCATTTTCCCAAGTACTTTGGAAAAGGACTTGGGAAATAGCAAAGGACTTTGCGAAATAGCAAAACTACTTATTTTAATACTAAAATTCTGTTTATTTTATGCTGCCCCAAATGTTAAGCTTCTGATGTGCTGCAGCTTTTTGACAACTAGCAACTGCCCAGTAGAGGTTGCCAAGAGGAAAAGCTGGAGGTTTTGGCAGCTGGGTGGGAACAGATGACAATCTTGGAATAGACAGACAAGTGTATTGGGTTTTGTTGTCGTTCAGGAAGTAATGAAGGCTTTTGGCAGTGGGAAGAAGATGCATCTTTCAAACCTTGTTTTAATGTTAAGAACAAAAATAACATGGCATTTCAGTGAAGGCAGGTGAGCTTTGAATCTCTTACTTCTCTTAACTTCAGGGCTGCCCCATAACATCCAGTTCAGTATCTGCCTCTGGCATCAGCCACACAAGTACCACTGTAGCTCAAAGCTTTTGTTGTGCTGCTGAAGAGTGAAATACTGACACCAGGCACTGGACCTGGACCTGCTGTTTTTTTCTGAGCTTGAGTGAACTGCAATAGCACTGACCTTAGAAGTATTGCTTTGGATTGCCTTCAGGTCAAGGATGCTTTCCGTTCCTTTGCAGTTTTGAGACTTTCACAATTATTTAAAGTTAGAGGTGAGGCTCCTTTTTTGTGTGCTAGTGGAAAGCAATGGGGTCATGATGGAGGTTGGAATTTGACCTTGACTACTGCTTTGCTCGTTATGCTGCAAAGAAAATCCTTTCAAGTATTGTAAACAGAACTGGTAGATCTAGGTGCTTGTCAACCACATTTGACATTTTCATTCCCTGTCACAGTCTGATCTAAGTATCCAACTTCTTAATTAGGTTTTGGATCACTTCCAAGATCAGTGCTTGATGTCCAATTATATCTGCAGTAAAATGGTACTTAGAAGCAACTAGCACTTCCAGATAAGAACTTCCCATGATATGCTAGAAAAATTCAAAATCAAGATGTTATTAAATACTTCAGCATCAATAAAACAAAGGAACCCAGTGTACATGTTGATAAGGTGTCTTCCAACACTTCTTGTCCTCAAGTCATTATACGTGTTTGGGCTTTGTTTTCCAGAACTTTACTTTTGCCACATTGTCCTGTCTTTAGCTGTGCAAAATACCCACGAGTTTTGAGTACTGTAGACTTCACACAGTAGATGCTTCTGAAGCGTCCTGTGATTTTTGGAGCGCCTGTATGCATGGGTCAAATTCTGTTAAACAACATGGCTGCTAATTGAAACCAGTTGTTTGCAATTCATTGGAGGAAGTTTAGATTTATACCCTGGGAACTGAGAGTTCATTTTGGGTCATGAGTTGGAATTGGTTTTCCAGAGCTGTATGGACCTGAACCCAGATACCAAACTTATGTCCCTGCAGAGGCTCCTGGCCAGTGGGCACATCTTTCTCCCATCGTTCTTTAAAGAGGACAGAGACTTTGGGTATCTGGATTGCCTTGAGGCTAGGGATATTGATGAATGTGGGGGTCCCAGCTAGAGCCTTCCTGCTGGTTGCTGCAGTTAGTAGGAAAACTGTCTTGACTTCTGCTGGCTGCAGAATTAGGTGTGCTGAGCTCTGCTGAAAGTGGTATGCATATATCACACCTCTACTGGCAGAGGCACGTGCTGGGTTTCCCTTGCATTCTGTCTATAGTGGTGAGCATACTCAATGTGTTCAGTGAAGTCTTTACCAGTAGATGAGCTTTAGGTGAGCTCCGGAGGTAAGAATACAGGTAGATTAGAGGTTGTACCTTTCTGAATTGATGGACATACTGAGCACTGAATTTCCATGGATCAGTGCTACTACAAATTCTGAAAGAACTAACAAGAAGCAGGTTCTCCCCAGGCACAGGACAGCATAAGAGTGGCTGTCTTGTATGGTCTGAAGGATCTGCATGTGGAAGTGTCATAGTGTGCAGTTCATGTGTATTCTACTGCTCTGTGTACCCCAGAGGTTGGGGTCATAGTATAATGTGGGGAGTGAAGACGTGTTATGAATTGCCGATGTGCAGGCAGGAAACAGCGTTTCTTGCAGGTGCTGGAAATGTGTCTCTGTTGGGAAAGTGAGCCTTTTTGCAGTTGTATCCAAAATTGAAAAATCAGACTGAGGCCCTGTTAGGATTGTCTGCATGCCAGGCTGTCATCCTGTTCTAGCTGGCTCTCTGCAAGTACATGGGGTCTTGCAAAGTCACATCCTATTACTTGTTAGCCATGAATCATCATTTGTTTTAACTGGCTAAACTGAGGAGCAAGGTGTAAGGAGAATGACTCTTGTTCCTCAGGGCAGATGGGTTGAAGTAGTGGGTCATGTTTTATCCCTAGCCCACGAAACTGGCTTGACAGCATTCATCAATCTTGGGGATCTTCTTCTCGTGTTCCTGAAGGGAGCCATCTTCCTCTTCCCATTGCAATTTTTGAAATCTTCATTGCTGTAAATCCTTGAGGCACTGGGTAAGAAAGTTCAATGCCCACCAAGTTGCCTGCAATGTAGCAACCAAAGGGTAGTCAGACTTTGTCACATGTGACATCTATTACATCCATTACACAAAGCTCCTCCTCTCTTGCCTAAGTGTTGGGCTGGGTAGTGGAAGTAGGAGATCTACAGGGGTTCACCATCATCTGAATCCAGCAGTCTGGGTTCTTATAGTGGATAGTGGTCAGTATCCTGCTCCTCCCACACAAAATTGGTAGGTTTTGATGTGTTTGCTGGCAAATCACTTTGTGGGAGTGGAGACCAAAGAACTCTGCTGCTCTTTCTGATGGTCCACTGGGCTGAGTGGGGACCTTGGTGGTCTCAGCCTGATTGGTTTCTTCAGGTCAGAGCTCAAGATGAGGAGGTGGGCTTAGTTGGCCTAAAGATTGTCTGGAAGGAAGCAGGCTGGTTTCAAAACCCTGCCTCACCACTCCCTGGGTGATTTGGGCCAGGAGGAAGGAAGGTCACATAAGGTACTTGGCAGAAGCTGAGAAGTGCATATGGGGGAAGACGCTTTGTTTCTGCCAGCGATTGCCTGCTCTGGCAAATGCAGCAGCAGGTAGCGCCCTGACAGGGGGTAAAAGAAGGGCTGTGGCTGTAACCCCTCGACAGGCTTTGTCTGCCATGCAGATTAAGTGGAGGGCTTTTCTGGCTCAGTGTTGCTAGGCTCTTCCCCGCTATTGACTTGGTGGAGAGGCTGAGGGGGGCAGGAGGGAGGGACTGCATTATATTGTTTCTTTGAGTTGTTTCTCCCCCCTCCTCTATGGGGAGATGGGCTTGATCCACTGGTTTTGGATTTCAGAGGCAGAAGGCAAGACATGACCAGCTGGTGTCTTGAAATGGCACAGGTGCAATGGCTGCGGGAGGGGGGAGCCAGGAATAATTACAGGTTTCTGAAGCATCAGGCTTTGCCTGAAAAGGCCTCATCGAGAAACTGCTCTTTATGGAAAATTAATGGTGAAGCTGGAAAAAACTGTCAGGCCCACTATTGTTGTCATGGGGTAGTGATGCCTTAAAGGAGCAGCACCTCCCGCTTGCCTCCCCTCCACAGGCAGCCCGGAGCCAGCGCACAGCTTTCTGATCCCGCAGCAATTGAAATTTTGTGTCACTGTCATCAGATTTAATGGCCCTGAGTCCCTGTCTCTTTTGTTTTTAAGTTGCTTTTTTCTCCTTTTCCATCCCTAATTTGTGATTATGCTTGTTCTTTCCCTTGGAAGCCCTTTATTTATTCAGTCTCTAAACCTGCTTCTGCCCCACTGGGTGAGGGCTAAGTGGGCCAGAAAGCCCAAATGACACAATATGGGGAATTCAAAAGCATCGCCTTTTTTGGTGAGGAGGCTTATTCCAGAAAGACCGTGGAGTACATTTGGAGCCCCCAAAACCTGTTAGATTCATCTGGGGAGAGACCAGATCCTCAGCTAAAGCCTTTCTCACTGTCCCAGAAATGCACTTTAAAAAGCAAATGGAAAGGTTGCTTAAGGCAAGAGTACTGACTAGTAAGTGTCCCACCTCCTGGTCTGTGTGCAGACACATCATATGTACAGTGTCATACCTCTGAAAATAACCTACACGCTCAAGTGTAGTGTGTGTCTGTTGCTGCTTCATTGTTTTTTGTCCAAATCCATCTCTACAGCTCAGGTCTATAATCAGCTATTCTTTTAAAAAGAAGCAGCTAACTGTCTGACAAATTCGGTTCCAAACTCTGAAAGTAATCCTAGCAAATTGTATCTGCAACCAGCAGTGCTACATTGAAAGTAATAATTTTGAGTAATGTGGTAGCTCCTAGAGAGCCGTGAGCGCAGCCTCTTTACACTCCTGTTGATGGGACCTTTGTTACCCAGAAGGCAGGAGTGTCTGTCTCTCCTCCGGTCGTACAAAGCTTTTATTTCTTGATCAGATACTGGATTCTCCAGGTTGAGATGTAGTTGGGTTGTCAGCTCTCATAGGCTGAAAATTTTTGCCTGAAGTCCCTTTCTTACTATCTCTATTGAGGAGTGGTTTTTAGAGGTTTCTAAAATGTATTAGTTAGAACGTCTCTTTCTCCAACCCCTGTAAAATCACAGTGGTGGTCTTAAACCAGCTAGCCTTTCAGGCAGCAAGAAATGAAAAACAGCACTAATAAACTCCATTAAAAGCTCCTCACACTGCAGCAAACCATTTTCTATAAACAATAAAAGTTTATAATGTTGGTTATGGAAAACACTGGGCAGGGTGATTGTGTCTGAAGGCTTTATTGGGGCTCGCTGAGGGCATCTCATAATAAGGTATATTCAAATAGGAGGCTCACCACATCCTTGTGGTAATGATCACTGCTGTGGACATACATGAACATGTTTTTATGTGGCAGCCTCTTTGATTGCACCTTCACCTACTTTTTAATAAGGTGTGTGTCGGTGTTTGTGTGCAAGTCTGGTGTCTTCTACACAGAAAGCTCCATTCGACCTGATGTGCCAAAGCCCCTCCAAAACTGACACTAGGTCTCCTTGTTTTTGTCGCATCTTTCCTTCTTTAAACAAGCAGTGGTGTCACTGGAAGTTGTTCTGTGTCTCCTATCTTAAAATGGTACGCTTCAGAATTGTGCTGTTTTGGGAAGAGGCTGGGTCTCAGCAACTGTGCTGACTTAAATTTGGACTAAGTTAATGTTTGTGAAGGAAGAGGAAGCAGTTTTTTGGAGAGGTGACTTTTTGTTTGTATGTGGCCAGGTGATGGGGCTACTAGGATAGTTTCACATGGAAGTGACTGTTGGCCAGATTACACTTAAAATTGGGAGGGACCTGGTATGAAAATGTAGTGGATGCTTTTGGTTGCTGTATCTTCACTTCTACCATAATATCCACTACCATACATGGATATTCTCGTACTCTGTCTTGCAGCAGCATCAAACAAGTGCCAAATCCTCATGTCTCCCCAAATGTGACCACCTCGCAAGAAGGTGCTGGTGTCCGTGACTGCTGTCTCTGAATGGCTCTGGATCACATTGTTCTCCTGCCCTAAGTGGGATCTATGCTGTAATCTCCCTCTTAACGATGATCTCTCTCCCTCCCCTCTCCCTTCCTGCAGACATGCCTGGAGTTGGAGCGATACCTTCAGACAGAACCACGGAAGATCTCTGAGACCTTTGGTGAGGATTTGGACTGCTTCCTTCATGCCTCCTCAGCCCCAGATGCAGAGGACAGTATCCGACGGCTGGACCCTATCCTTTTACCAGTGGAGACGAGTACATGTGACAAAGGCACCAACATGGACATTATCCTCTCACGGGACAAGCTGCTGTCTGAGACGTGCCTCAGCTTGCAGTCCACCAGCTCTTCCACAGAAGGCTACACAGCTGTCAACCAAGCCCAACTCAATGCAGTAACCTCATTAACACCCCCTTCCTCTCCAGAGCTCAGCCGCCACCTTGTAAAAACCTCACAAACTCTCTCAGCGGTGGATGGCACTGTGACATTGAAATTAGTGGCCAAGAAAACTTCACTCAGCTCTGTTAAAGTGGGTGTAGCAACAGCAACTGCAGGGACAATAAAAAGCGGGCAAAGTGACAGTGAACAAGGAGGTACAGGGGCAGAAGCGTCCCCAGAAAACAAGAAGAGGGTTCATCGCTGTCAATTTAATGGGTGCCGGAAGGTTTATACAAAGAGTTCCCACTTAAAGGCTCACCAGAGGACTCATACAGGTACTTGTGTAGGATGCTTCTCTCATCTTGTCCTCCTGCCACGTAACCGTAACCATCTCCTTTTATCCTCATTTAGAAAAGAGAAAAAAAAATCTCTGAAAGTCCAAGCTTCTGTCTATGAAACAGGGCAATGGAAAAATATGGTGGGTCAGCAAATGTATCCATTATTCAATAGAATGGAGGAGTTCACCATCTACCATTAACCTGTTGGGGTTTCATGTGTCTAATGGGGGTTGATGCAGAATGATTTTAGGATACCTAAGGGTTGTAGGTGTATCATTCCTACTGAAACTGTGGGCGTGCCAGTTTGGGTTTTCAGCACTCACTTCCTCGAGACAATTTTGAAAATATTAATTATAGTCAAGTGTTAATTGCTTCAAATAGGAAATAGGATGAGTAGTTTTTTGTTGCCTTTTGTGTGTGGGAAAGAGAAAAACGTACTTCAGATCTGAGATACGCAGTTTAGGGATAACGTGTGAGTGAGAGCATGTGTGTAGATACAGATGTGTAGGTACATAGATGGACGTACCCTTGAGATACTCACGAACTTGGACATCTCTAGTGATAAAATACAGTGAGAAGAAATGGAAGACTGACACGGAGTTTGAATGGAGTAGTGTAGGTAGAGAGGGAGTAGGATGTATGGAAAGACGTCAGGCTATTATTGTGGGTAACATTAACTAATATTGCATGTAAGCTCCACTGTGTAAGCTTCTTGAAGCACACCAAATTGACTTAGGTTTGGCTGTTCAGGATCCACAGTCTCCTGCCAGTTGTTCATAGTCCCCAGTAGCGTTTCAGCTGGTATTCACTGGCAGTAATAGCTGTGCAGTTCGCTCGTGTTGCTGCTTTGTTCTAAGCTTCACATGTGATGAGAGATGATAAATTCCCATTAGCACTGCCTTATCATGTGATTATTCTTGTTTCCAGAGGGATTGCTGTAATCAGTTTTCTCAGTTTTACTGTAAAATGTGTGGTCTCTTACGATAACTGCACATTTAATTCACGATCTTATCATGCAGGCAGATTCCTAGGAGCGAGGTTGTTCTTGCAAGGTAGAAAATAACATGTTGGACCTGTGCAGTAAATCAAACAAACGTGTGGATTGTTAAGAGAGCTGCATCCATCAAATACTAGGCAGCCCTGTAAAAATTACATGGTCTGAAGTATAAATCATATTAAGACATAAAAGGCATTGGTTTTGATCTTTTTATATGGGCTTTCTAGTGCTTTTACTCGGGATAGCCACCTTGCCAGGAGTGACCTCACTTGTGATCCAGTGATTTGAAAGCCAGTGAAAGTAGTGCAGTCGTTTTAGCATCAACAGCAATGTCGTCAGGAGGCTCCTTGTAGCGCTGCTGCTGCTGCTGCTGTGTGGCTGGCCCACACTGGGGCTGTGCAGGGGGATGTCGCAGCCAAGGTGGTGGGTGACAGGGCAGCAGGTGACAGGGCTCTCATGAAGGCACAAATGGAGATCACCAGAGCTCTAGACGCAGATGTGACCTCTGGGTTCCTCCTTGAGCTGGAAGTGGCGGCTCTTTCTGATGTTAGGCAGGGATGTGACACAATCATCTGGAAAGGGTGAACATGTGGAATTTTTCTGGTTTTGTCACCCAGCAGGTGGGATGTGGACAAGGAGTCCTGGGAGTGCACTTGCGAAAACCACTACTCTTTCAACACCTTCACCCTTTAGAATCTGTGTCGTCCAAGATTTTGCATGCCTTTGAACCCAGCCTTAGGTCTGGTTGAATTTTGTATCTGAGGTCAAAACCTTTCCCCTTGTAACATCGGTGTGTGAAATCTTATGTTTTACAATTATTCCATGACAAGAAATATTTCTCACTGGCCTTGTGATACTTCTGTTGAATAGCCTTAGCCTGTGCATAGTGCTGTTGATGTGTATGTGTCTGCCCACCCACAGCCACAGCGGTGCTCAGCATCGTGACAGAGGCAAGTCCGCCTTTGCTGGCAGATGGGGAAGACCTGTATCAGATGATGAGACTGCAGCTGCCCAAGTGCAGTGTCCACCACTCCCACTCCCACCCAGCATCTCCCATGGTGGGTTCAGCTACCCCTCTGATCTTGCCAGTTAAACCGTCAGTGGTTTAGCCAGCCAGTAAACCATTTACTAGTTAATGGGAGTGTCCCTGTTTTCATCCACCAAGTCCTAAGCAGATAGCATAGGATGTTAGGAAAGCAGGAAGGCAAAAGACAAGAGGGAATAAAACCTGGATGAGGAACTCTCCTGTCTTTGCAGCCGTATAACCACCCTCTGCCTGACCCTGTCCTAGCTGCGCATAGCTGTGTGGAAAGCACGGTTTAATTTTGCAGTGAGGAATGGATGTACCGTTGTTGTTAAAATACATCTTTGATGCCGAATCTGGGAGCAGGTAGGCACCTGGCTCCCATTTTTCTCCATAGAAAGCAGATTGTCTGATTACCTTGAACGTTCACATCTTGTGAGCAATCTGAGTGAACTAAGGAGAAGGGCGGGATAGGCTTATCTTACTAGCTTATTCGAGTCTGTAGCACAAAGTCTTTCCTACCCCTTCATCCTGCTTAAGTGCTGTTCTCTTAAAAATCACTGACCGTTGGATGTCTTAAATCAGAGCTGGTATAATCAAGACATGAAGTCTGTTCACACTGACCTCTGGAGGGGGGGTTCCCCGCAGGGAGCTCCTGCCTCTGCTAGAAGAGAGGGAAAAAGAGGAAGAGCTATGGAAATTTGGGACCGAATTATAAATGGCAGGGTCGCCTCCTTTCCTGTGCACGCCTTCAGGTCTAGGAACAAGGAGTCCTTTTCTCCATTGGTGCTTTGTTGTTTTCATGCCATGAGTTGAATGTGCTGTGGGTTGCGAATGCACCCAACAGTGCCAATGGCTAGTATCCACTTGGCTTAGTCAGTGGCTGAGCCAGAGGGTCTGAAATGATTGCGAGATATTTTCCTTTGGCTGGTAGCTTGTTAGTATGTCATGCAAGAACAGTCTGCCGATGTGGGCTCTGTGTAAAAGGGTGTGAGTGCCCTGACAGACAAAGAGCTCTCAGTGTGGGGTTCACAGGCAGGGAGGCAGATGCAGGCTGGTCACCCAACTTGCACGTGCAAAGTCCACTTGCTGGATCAAAGGGATTTACTGCAGTGCATGAAAACAAGAAAACCATGGGCTGGGGAGCAGGGGGGTGGAAGGCAGCGGAAGGAGGTTGCATTCCTTTCGTTCATATGTAAGGCTGACCAGACCAGACACTGGCTGGTGTTCCTCACTGCTGTGTGATGAGCCAGGCTGGGCTTAAGGCAATACAGACTGATAGCATCTTGCTAGATGGGAGCCGACCTTCTCTTAGGGCTGTACTTCACTGGGGGACCCCAGAGACAATCAGCCCCCACATTGCACTTAGTGCTGTGCAAGCTTCTCTTGTTACTCTTCCGCGTCGTATCTGTAGGAGAATCAGGGCAGCACTGTAAGCCCCATCAATGGTTATGAAACCACCTTCTGGATGACCTTTGGAGAGGGAAAAACAATCATCTGTGTGGGAGAGAATTTAATCTGGAAGGGAAAGGGAAAAACATTGTCTGTATGGAAAGGGAAATGAAAATATTTGACTGAATTCAAAATAAGCTGGGGCATCTAAACCAAAGGGTGTGTAAAGGAGCTAAGAGCAGTGGTGGGACTGACTGTCAGAGGGCAGCAAAGGAGCCACTTGGGGGAGAAATAACAGTGCGGACTGTGAACAGGAGGAAAAGGTGAGCTGTAGGTTTGGAAAGACCGTGCTGCCAATGTAACAGTGAGGTAAAAGCATCTAAAGAAAGAGCCACCAGGACTGGCATGGTAATCCAGCCCTAGCACATTCTCTTACACTTACTCATGGAGCAGACGTCAGTGCAAACAACAAAATTTTGTCTCTTTTGAGAGGCAGAAATTTTCATCCAGCCTTCACACATGTATGGAGATGAATTGCCAATTTAACAGAGAGTGGAAAGAGAAGGGATTAGAATGAGCCAAAACTCAGGTATAGTCATTAATTAGGAAACAGGATATTGCTGGTGAGTGTCCTGATGCAAGTAAGTCTAAGGGTGAGCTGGCCTGTGACCTATGGAAAGATTAATCATGGAATGTCACTGTATCTCTGAGATCAAGGACCTCTGGAGATTTCTATCTCCTGACAAAGCCATTCATATCAGCCTTCCTTGCAGTAATGTACAGGGGAAGGTATGAGTTGGCGTGTGTGCTTTCTGGCCAAAGATAAAGCATCAACTATAAACTGACCAGGAAATCCTTAAGATTGTGGTAGTGATAAAAAATGACCCTTAGGGGTTTCTGCTGGGGTTTGCACTCTATGAGTATCACAAGGTTTTGGGTTTTTTCTTTTAAAAGCAGGATCTGATACAACCTAAGCTCCTGTCTGAGAAACAGCAGTTGGACACCTCATGTCTATATTTAGGTTTCTAAAGCCTAAAGCAAGTGGGAAATACCTGTGTAAATAGTTGTTACAAGCCTACATGTGATCTTAAGATAGCACTTATTCAAGTGGAGCTTGTTTCACATTGTCAGGACTTATTATTTTAAATTATATAGTTCTTATATCCAAAGTGCTGGGTGAGAGTAACTAAAATAAACAAATCCACCCTGCAGGAAAACAAATTACTACATTTGCAAGAAAAAGATGAGAGACACAAGAGCATTAATGAACAGGGAGGTTTTTAGAACAACAGAGAAAAGCTTTCCCAAAGTGCTGGAGATAGAAGAGGAAATATCCAGACGTTGGAAATGATCAGAAAAGACCAAGGAGAGTAGGTTGGATGATAGTCTAGTACTCCTTTATTTTATATTACTCTTTATCTATCTGTGTCAGTCATACCACATGAATAGGAAGCTGTGTTGCTGTATTGTGTTAGTGCGGTAGCACCTGTGAACAGAAGGCCAATGGAGAGAAAGAAAAAGCAATTAGCCAAGCCCAGCAGCAATGCTGCAGGATGCAAGATATTGAATAGTGACTCAGGGAGAACCACCTGGGAGAACAGTATAGGTAGCATAGGAAAAATGGAAGCCAAAGCCCAAGATCTGTTGTCGTACAGAGCCCCGAGACTTCCTAGTGAGTCCCTGACTCTGTCTCCAGGGCTGTAACACGGGAAGGGGACACAGAAGGACAAAGATGGTGCTGAAGTGTCCATGGCAGCAGCAGTAGAAGCAGGTGAATTTGCCACTGGAAACAAGAGCAAGAGAACTGAGGGAGGAGGAAGACTGGGCTGGATTTAGGGCCGGATTTGTTTTGGTGTATAGTTGCATTGCTAATTGAGAAAGATGTGTTTTGTTGTGGTGATGGATTTTTTTAAGTTTTTTTTTGGTAAAAGCCTAACAAGAGTTTATCAAAGCTGATTAAAATAAGCCAAACCTAATCATGAGCTCTTTAAAACATTTTGGTTTTGAAGCCTTTTAGCCATTTGGCAAGTTTGGAGGGAAGTGTTGTGATTTCACTGTGGATGGCCAGAGCCTCACTTCATTATTACAGCGAGAGCTTATGCTGAGGAAACAAGCTTTGTGAACCTCCCAGGCGGCAGGAGGACAGGCGCTGCCAAAAGCAGCCCTTGCCATTTAAAACACTGGTGGTGTTCAGCCGTTGCTTAGTTGCCAATACCTGAATCTTCAGTCCTGTGTTTCTCCTCTATCATTCGCCAAATCAATAGCACAGGACAGTCTTACTCTTTGGGTTTGAAAAGATGAGTAGGTATTGTTTGTTTGTTTGCCATGTGAAATTATTTTTGACACAAGGGAGATCTAGAAAGTGATGTTTGCTGTCTCTTCAGCAACTGCAGGAGGGAGAGTGTGGGCACCTCCAAGTGTTATGGCAGGCTGCCTTGGTAAGGCACAGAGGAGCCATCTCTAGTTTGTCATCTAGTGTTTTTCTTATACCCAATCCAACCTCTGAGCCCCTGTGAGGCACTCGGCAAGGGGTAAACCATAGGGCTTACAGAGAATGACTCAAAAGAAGACCCCTCAACTTGTCTTCTGCCAATTTCCCTTTGTGTTTTTTGGTGTTCCACACTGGATACAAATGTCAGGTTAATGACAAGAAACTATGATTTTCTTGTCCATTCTTCCAAAGCACTAGCACTTCTGAAGTACTAGAAGTCACACCAGGCCTAAATTAGAGATGTGTGCTCAGAGATGTTGGTTTATGCTAGGTGGGTTTGCTGGATGAGAAGGGCATGAACAGGCTGAGAGTGCTGAAGCACTCTGGGCAGGAAAAGCCAGGTGTGCTACCTCTTGTCTCAAAAGCAGGTGCCAAGTTAGGCTGTTCCTAAGCACAGTGTGGGTATCTGAGTCTGGGTTACATCTGGCCAAGCAGCCAGGAGGCTGGATGGACCCATCCTGATCCAGAGCCTGCCTTTCACACCCTGTGCAGACACGGTCCCTTAGCCCTACATACCAGCAGCAGCAACTTGCAAGCTGGAGCAGATGAACTGCGAGGCTTCATGGAATCTGATCTAAAGGCAGCAGACCTAAATACATTGTCCATGCTTCTGCCAAAGGTGATGGTGTCCCAAACAAAACCATGGGCACCATGGCATAGGTGGTGCCTATGTATAGCAGAGACCGGCTGCAGGGAGGGAGACCAGCTAGGCCTGCATTAGGACTAGGAATAATGGCTGAAAATACGTACTTAAAGATAGCTAAAGGGCAAGCTTATGATTTAAAGAGTAAAATTGCCTCTTGCTATTTTGCTAGAGTTTAGGAGAACATGGAAAGTCTTCAGAAAACTTCTGTCTAACACCACTCTCAAAAGCCAGTTGTTTACCATATGTCAAGCAGTGAATGGTAACGTGCTGCAGGAGATTGAAAAGAATGAATGATCCAGCCTTTTTGATGAATGTTGTTTTTCAAGAGGAGCTTAAAAGCAGCTTGCACTCACTGAAGCAGGGCTGTGGAGAGGGAATACTGGCGATGAGCCGGTCGAGGAGTGAGATGAGTCCCAGAGTCAGTGAGTCCAGTTCCCAAAGGCATCTCTAGGCCAGGTTCCTCAGGGAGTACTTTATATATCTGGTATAGGTTAGCCAGGGAAAGGCATATATAGTCAAGCGGCCTAACCTTTCCACAAAGCAGCACTAAGAACAGAGATGGTAAAGACACACACATAGGATCGAACTAGCAAATGAGGGCAGTTTAAAGACTAGTGCAGCCATTTTAGAAAGAGGAGGACAAAATACTGCATGGGACCTTCTTTATCCACAGGTCTCTGAGAGTGTCCGAAACCTTTGTGTCACTGCAAGACCAAAATGTTTCCATAGGTCACCTTTATACATGATAAGAAGGCTTATTGAGAATGAAAATCCTTTAAAAAATTGCAGGCCAGTTCACAATCCCAGCAGTCCCCGTTTGTACCCAAATTTCATGTTGGGCAGATTTGCTCCTGAAGGTGTCTGCCCTTCAAAACCTGGGCCTGCAAAAAGTGAACGCTGAAAAAATGTTTGCAGGCGTGCTAGCTAAGCTAACGAGGACAAGCATGTGTTTCAAGATTAAAGCTGATCCCCAGCTGAGTTCTGAAAGAAAGATGTCCTCACTGTATGGCAACGCACACTCGGAGGCAGAGAGAGGGGATTTCTTCCTTCCTCTTGTACGTCTGGGTTCTTACCGCCGACAGAGAAAAATTAATAGATTAGTTGGACAATTTTGCAATGTCATTCTAGCTTTTTATGATGACCATAAGTGATCATTAGTGCACTAGAAGCTTGTATGAGTTCTTGGAAGTAAATGTTATGAAAATACAGGCATGCCCATCTTTTGTTCAGTGTGTAATTGCATAGAACTGTATTACGGTTAATTTTGTATAAACTTCCATTTGGATGTCTTCTTGTTGGTCACCTGTAACTTTGCAAAGCTTTTCCTTCTTCAGAGTGAATTTTTCCACATTTGGTCTTTTTCCAGCATGGTTACTGTTTGTCATTTTAAAAGTTGGAGGAAAAATATTTGGTTTTGAGGAGAATGTGGCATGTATGTTGGGGAGGAACAGGGAGAAAAGAGCTGTCCTCAGTGCAACAAGTTTAGCTAAAAACTTGGCCTATGTAATGGAAAATAGTCTTGAGTAGGAGACTTCTATCTGTGAATATCTGGGTGAAAGTTAACTAAAATGTGCTAAGCTATGATCTGTTGTAAACTGACTTTAATGTGATAAATTTTTTTCATTAATTCTTTGCAAATCCCATAGAACCCCAAAGATGATTCTTTTCCTGGGCTTTGCTTGGCTTTGAATGTGTGTTAGGAAATGTTTCATACATAAAACCTCTTTATTTTTTTTAATTTCCCCCCCCTGAAGATGCAGCGTCACCTGGCAATGGGATTCCATAGTAAATTTGTGTTTTCCCCTAGTTACACTAATCTGGCAGCATGAATGACCTGGGTGATTTCCAACTGGGTGCCTGTTATCTCCCTTACAGCTAAGGACGGGTAGTCATCTGTACCTCTTCCAAAATCCAGATCAGTAAACTTCCGTCTGGTAAAATTAATCGTCCTTACTCTCTGCCTTGTGCTCTTGAGATCAGGCTGCTTGGTTCACCATGGTTTGCCCACCGGCGTTGCCAAGACCTTTTTACCAAGCCCTGCTCAGCGTGAGGCAGTGAGGAGCTCCCGCAGCGCCAGGCACAGCCTGCAACCTCCAGCCCCGGGAGAGGGAGAAAGCACCAGGGAGGATGGGATCTCACTCAGAACCCTCACCTGCCTGCTACCCTGTAGGCAGTCCTGGGCAGGGCAATCTGCATTGCAACAATTTGGCAGTGTGTTTTTTTAAGACCAAACACAGTTTCCCTTCCACCTCCACCCTCAAATCAAATCCAGTATCTGAATGAATGAAAGCATCCTGGGTCATCTTCTGTTTTCTTTTTTGTTGGTGACAAAACTGGGAGACAGAAAAGAATGTATTTTCTTTTTGCCTTGTGTTTTATTCCTGTGCTATTTCTGCCAGTATTCATCTTCCTTTTTTTTTTTTGTCATCTTTCTCCAATTTTTCAGTGACAAAAGGGAGAAAATTAAGTGACACGTAAGTGGTGCAACACATTAGCACTATAATCGTTTAAATGAGCAAACCCCCCACAATCATTAGCAAAAATATTGTGCAAAACCATTTAAAATGTTAGCATTTGTAAAAGGGGGTGTCCATTCCTCTTAATGTTTGTTTTTTTTTTTTCATTGGTTCTAGTCCCTGATACATGTTTCATATATTTTTTTCTGGAATATTTGCCTTTCTATTTTGCCTGGAATTTCTCAGAAACTCTTGGCCTAAACTGCAGGTGTCCAAAAAGCACATCTTTGGTGTGCTGTGCTGGATTATGTAGACATGTGCCATGTCCCATAAAGGGCTGTCTTCATTGTCCACCTTCCAGAATAACTTATAAAAAAACAAAGTGAAAAAATATATTCTGGGGTCCTGGAAAAATCTGACCCAGTGAACTGCTGATTTTTTTTCCTTTGTCATCTGCTACTTCTGCCGCTGCTACCTTGCCTTGCATCTCTGAGCTCACAGAGCTCCACTGAATCTGAAACTAAAAGCCCTTATTAGAGGAGATTTTTTTTAAAGTTCTTACCTCTCCTCTGGGGACCGAAGTAATGGCAGCTTGAAGCAGCGGAGAATGTGTAATTAGGGCAAGCAGCGATGCCTCGCATGATGGGGAGAAACAGGAGGAGAGGAGGGGAAGTGCGCAACAGCCCGGCGTGCACAGGCTGTTACTAGGAGACCCCGGCACGAAATGCATGAGATGCAGGGTGCTAATGGGCCAGCCTGCCGCCTGGGTACCAGCCCGACCTGCTGCACAGCTGCTTCTGCCCTCCTGTTGCCAAGCAACTCCATCCTTAGATTTTTCTTTTTCTTTTTTTTTTCCTTCTTTTTTTTTTTTTTTTAATTTATTTTCCTCCCCTCCTCACTCACTCATTCTGGAGGCTTAATTGGGTAGTTTTGCTGCTGGTGTTGCTACCGGGGCCCCTGCCTGGGCCTGCTGCTCAGCTGCTGTCCCCAGGGCCCAGGGCTGGGGGAGGGTGTGCCGGCAATTAATGGGGCAGAAGCCTGGGTTGCGTGCCCAGGCTGGCGCCAGCATCCGTCCCCCGGCCCTGCTCCCTGCCAGCCGGGAGCTTCCTTTGGAGAGGAGCCGTGGAGAAGAGGTTTGAAAGGGGAGAGCGGTGTTTCAAAGGCTTGATCACTCTCAATGGGAGTCTTGCATAGACCCAGGGAGATAAAGCGTGCCACGTTTCCCCCCACCTTCAGTGCTTGGCGTGTACGGCAGTGGGTATTCATTCAATGTGTCCTCTTAAGTAGAGCAGAAAACGGAAAATTTCTATTTCTTTGAATGTTGCTACTACATACTTTGGTTTTCTCTGCTTTTCAGCTAGGCAGGCGGGCTTTGTGGATGCAAGTTAGGTGCTTGTGTGTGTGAGACATAATGCTGCAAAAATTCATTTCTTCTCGTGTACTGAATGGCTCCATACTGAAGACTGCTTCTGGCTCAGAAGACAAGCTTTGGCAAGGCCCTTAGGGACTAATCCGGAGCTTTGAAGTTTGTAGAAAGACTGACTGGACATTGGGTCTGGTTCTTAATCTCTTTTCCCCTGTCTCTAATACAGATGTAATCAGAGCCATCTCTCTGTAAAGGCACTGCTGACCTTTTTGTATGAAAAGAGCTGTACATCGTTCATGGAAATGTACTGCTTTTACACTTGATCATCCCTGCCCATCTAAAAATAGGTACAACCTTCTCACATTGTGTATTTCACAATCCTGTCACATTCCTCTTCTGCCCTGTACTGTCTCCTGCCAGCTTTTCTCTTGTGCTTTGTCACCCTTTCAAAGGCTTTTCCATCCTTCCAGCAGGTGGCAAAAGCTGTGAATAAAATGCCTTTTTTATTTTCTCTTTTTTCTCTTTTGCGTAGAAAGCATTGGTGAGCCACTTAGGCACTGACCACTGCCCCCCCTCCCCCCCCTTACATTCCTTTGTAATAATAAAAATAATAATTAGGCTTTCCATTCTCCAACAAAAATCAATTAGGAGTATATTGAGGAATGAAAGCCTCAGAAAAGTATCTGAAATTGATTTTTGTAATTAGTTTTACTGGTTGATGGGTTGCACGCACATACGCTTAGATGTTAGCATTGATCTCCAGAGGATGTGTGTATTAAATAGCCTGCTCTTCCTTTTTGCTAAAGAAATGAACTTATTAATCTTAGAAAGACGGTGAAGTGGTTGCGTGCTGAACTGCAGCTGCTCACTAGCTTTTCAGTCACCTCACCAGCAGAGCAGCTGCCTGCGCCATGCGAGGGTGACTCGCCGAATCCGGTGTCAAAGTGGGGGTATCTAGCAAGCGGCAGGTCTTGGGCTACTCCTCCTCTGTGCCTCATTTCTGACAAGGTGGGGAAGCAGAGACGTGGGTGTTAAGGAGACCTGTCTGGTTAGATTTCCTTTTTTCAGGAGTCCTTAAAAGCGAATGCCCTTCTGCAGCATGCTTCCATTAAATGTCATGGAGCGCTTTGCACAGGAGGAGAGGGGTGACCAGTGACACTGCTGTGCCATGTGCTGTGTGCTGCCGTTCAGCTAATTAGAAGAATTATGGCGCGGCTTCATTGGTATGCCATGTGTGTAGCTTGTAAAGCTCTCAGGGACCCTTGGAGATGAAGAGTGCTACATAAATATAAAATATTGTTAATGTGATGTTCCACATTAGGCATCCCATTGTGCTGTGGCAGACTTTGGTAATAAAATGCAAAGCAAATACAAATGCCTGCCTGGCGTTTCTGTGCAAGGCGATCTCGGGGGGGCTGCTTCTCAACAAAAACTGCACCGGCTTCTGGCATTTCTGAGTGACTTGAGTCTGCACCAGTGACACTCCTGTGGGCACCCACCTCTGAAAGATGCCTTGGGTCATCCCACAGTGACACCGCTGCTTGCTGCAGTGGCACGGTCCCAGTCACCAGCCCTGGAACAGCAGGTCCCAAAAGGATTTCTCGGAAAGTGTGGTGATCAAAGTTACTAGAACACTCTCTTAAAAAGCCAGTGGGACTACTTGATTCTTCACACAGTTCTTAGCATGGCTCAGGCCCCAGAGCTTTCTTACAGGAGAAATCCAGGTGAGAAATCTTGCATTTCATTCCTTTTTCAGTTGTAATTTGCAGTTTGTCTGGTTCTCCAGGAGCAGCAGTCTTGGAGCAAGCATAAGCTAAAGCAGACTTTTAACACATATTTTTAGACATTTGAAGGTTTTAGAACTAGTTTCACTTTGAATAATTTTTAAATCATAGATTTTAAAAAAGAAGGAACTGTTTTGGTTTTCTGTCATAAACTTTTTTTTTTTTTTTGGATTGGATCCTGAAACCAGATGTAAATAACTCAGGGTGATTTTTCAGGGGGGGTTTCTCTTGTTTCCTTGAAGACACTTTTGCTTGCTAGTTTTGTGTAGCTATGTAACATGATATTAAGAAGCTCTTAGCACATAGTACAACAAACGTCTTTTTTGAATGACCTTCAAAATGTACACACATTTGGGATTTTTTTTCCCCTCAGTTTCTTTAAGTGTTTTTCTTTTTTTTTGCTAAATTAATCATACTGACAAAAGGAGTGTCATGGCTGTACCACATTTTAGCATGGAGAGATACCAGCAAGGATTTTGACTGTGCTTCTCCTCTTTACTTTCTAGTGTTGGTCTGTCTTACTGAAGTTTATTGCAGGACTGGAAACTCCAACTACTTGCTTGTTATTACTAAGTGTACTGTAATCAACATTTGTTTGAACTGTGGTGTTTAAGGTGGGGTGCAGCGGAGGGATAAGGAAATAGATACAGATGGATAATCATAATATCTTTGTTTACTATTAATTCTGTAAAGATACAGGGTGAAACTCAAGCCTTAATGGGCATTTTTCCAATTACTGTGGAGCCAGATTTCACCCCACAGCATTGCCAACTCGTGTGATCTTATCACGTGCATCCCAAAATCTAGAGGGTTTTCTTCTTAAAGTACCCGCTTTTGAAATCCAGGGAGCAGAGAGCAAACTCCTTTCTCCGTATTTCATAATAAATGTTTCTAGCCTGCAGGGCTGCAAAGAGAAGCTTAAAAGCATCACCCTAGGTTATCTACAAAGCAGAAGGCAAATGATCTCTAGATATTATTGGTTTCTTCTTTAAAATCTCATTATTTCTATGGGAGACTGGACTTGTGGCTTTTTAACCCTTGGGCTTGGCAATAAATAATGCGGGTATAAGATGTAGAATATGCCCAACATCTGTTGTGTACTGTAGTTTTGTGATCGTGACAGTGTCCTCAGCCAATCCCAGTTATGTACCTCTGCGTCCTGTAACCTAATGTTTCTACTAATCATTCTGTTGAAACTGCCACTGTGAGATGTCTGTAGTGAAGCTGCCTTACTCCTCCTACAAAAGCAATACCCCTGGGACCTATAGAGTGCCTGCAGGATGTAGGTGGCAAGGACAGGGGGGTCTCTGGGTTTTGAGACTCCCTGTTTTTTGTGAGGGAATATTTGTTGCAAAGGCTTGTATAAGTTTTGCAATCTGTGTGTTGGAGAGAAAACCTGATGTTCTCTATTTTGTGACTGGAGAGCAAAGATAAGAGCTGCCTGCCTAGCCCCTGGTACCATCAAAGGAGAGAAA
Source organism: Jacana jacana (assembly GCA_013400555.1). Lineage (NCBI taxonomy): Eukaryota > Metazoa > Chordata > Aves > Charadriiformes > Jacanidae > Jacana > Jacana jacana. The sequence goes on from VZTM01039286.1 coordinate 187,899, forward strand.
TTCACCTCCAATTCCAGTCTGACTGGGGTGTGATGTGTCACACTCTGCAGATGCCTTTGTCCTTCAAAATAACTTGAAAAAGAGCCATAGGTGGATGTTTCAGACCATGGCTTTTGAGTTACATGAGATGATACTCATCAAGGGAGCCCAAGGCTTGAAAACAGAGGGAGAAGTCCCAAGGACTAGTGCAGTGTCTCCATCACAGAACCAGCCCAGCTCTATCAGTCATGTTTTGCTGAGAACCTGGTATGTGTTTACTACAGTAGGGTTGCTGGAATTGTATGCTTGGCTCTTTCATATTTTCAAATGATAGATTTTTGGCTTTCAAGAGAAAGCTATACCAATCATTTGTTTATAACTAGGTGCCTAATATTTAGAGTCTTGCATTTGTCTTAGTCACTAAAGGAATAGTGACCCGATTTCAGGGCTGCCAAAGTCTGATGGATTTTTGTTATGACTCATAAATTTTAGTTTTACTATTGCATGTTTCCCATAAATTTGCAAAGGTCTGTGTCCTGCAGTTACCAGATTGGACCAGGCTGGATGAAATATAGAGGATGGAGGGCCAGATTGTACTGAAGATTCTTTGGAGATAGTTTTAGAAGAAGAGCTAGGTTGTGTGAAGTGCCAAAACCAGAACTGGAATAGAGACCCTATTCTGCAAGCATCCCAGTCTCAGGGTATGAATGCACACTCCAGAAAGGTTAAAAGATTAAAATGGGCTGTAGACTGCAGGACAGAGCCATAATGAAGAGAAGTATGCAATCACGGTGGACTGAAACCCTAGAGCTTATCTGAAGGGCTATTAGCATCTCTGTGTACCACTAACTTTTCTGATGCTAAGGTCCTTCTAGATCAGTAGGCCTCAGTACAGCTCTGTGCACTTGCAGGCACGTGCAGGCTGCTTCTTGGGGAGGCAGCCAAGGATTTATCTATGTGAGCATTTTCTGGTGATCAGGAGCCCCTCTTTGAGGTGAGTCTTCTGGTTGCCCCCATTCATTGTGCTGTGGTTCAGCCTGGCTGGGGCGCACACATGGTTTTGGAAGGCCTGTCCTGGGAGGTGCTCTGCAAGTGCACTGCTGGCACGTTTCACCTACGGATGGGTTCAGGCCACAGGACCAGGCTGTGGCTAGCCAGAAGTAACACCCTTCACCTGCACGCGGTGGGGATGTTGGGTCCTGCATACCCACTGTTTCACGAATCATCTGGCCTTTACTGCGCTGCAGGGCTCTCCGATGCTTGTCTGCCCGAGGAAACGAGTGTGGTCAGTAAACTTGGAGTCACTAGGTAGCAGTCTCCACCTCCCAGGGAAAAAATACAAAAAAGTTGAAAGCCACTGTTCTGGATTGGGTCTAGAAGATTTTCTGTAAGCAAATGGTACATTGTTTTAACACTAGTGCTCATCTCAGCAAATTGCATAATTAATTGCTTGGATGTATGTCTGCATTGCTGGCTGCCTGCCCTCCCAGGTGCATTTGTGGATGTGTGAAGGCTGAACTGACTGCATGGTGTGGAGCACGTTCTGAACTGAAACAGCTGAGTATTTAACAGCTGCCTCTATGGGTATCAGCTTCTTTTCAGATGTGCATTGACTCCTCCTTTGAGTGTATTTGTATAAATGTGGGTTTATGGATTTATTTAAGCACTGCACAGATCCTTGTGTTGAATAAAGGAGACTTAAGGAGTAGAGCCTCCTTCCTTGGGAGTGGCTCATAGGCACAAGATTTAAGTGTGGTTATTAATTTTGAGGAATTAGAGCCTGAAAAAAAGTCACTGTAGCACAGCTCTGTGATGTTCCTATTTTTAATTGGATTTTGAAGCTCATAATTAATTTGTTAAAAAGGGAGAGATCCTAGCCCTGTAGAAGTGAGTGGGAGTTTTGCCATTGCCTTCAGCAGAGGAGGATTTCACCATCTATCTTTTTATTCTCACTAATCCTCTACAACAACAGAAGAGCAGCCTGACACGTGGAAAGGAGCCTTCCCATTTCTTCTCCCTGCCATTGCCAGTAGTGATGTAGGAGGGCCCTTCTCCCGTTCTCCATGCCTGTGCTTCCTACATATGTGCATCTTGGCAAGAAAAGCTTTCATTTCATCTTCGGGTAAGGTGAAAGCAGCCATTAAAGAAGCAATTTGTTCTTAGTCTTCACTTGGAGAGATACAGAGATTTGTCTCTTCGTGCCCTCTCCTGTTTCTGAGTAGCTGCAGGAGGGCAGGAAAACTAATCTCTTTGAGGTCTCTGGGTCAAGAAGCCATCTGACATGGTTTTAAAGGTCACCACGCTCCTTTGCATGCGTTTATCTTGTGCCACGCGGAACACTGTATGCCAGAGTGCTGTCTGGAGCACAAAGAGGTACTGTCTGACATTTTGTGGAACTGGGCTTGGATTCCAGAGGAAAAGCATCTGAAAACAAAACTCAGCTCAGGGCTATGCAAGGCCAGACCAGGAATGCTTGAGAGGAGCCCCTGCAGCAAGTAACAGAGATGTGTGGCATCCCATGGGTTTACCAGTAATCATGCTTGGCATTTCTGTCTCTCATAACCTATATATAGCACTATACATTTTCAAAGCTCTTGACAAATGTTAACAAGCCAAACTCAGCTTCAGTCCTAATAGACCTTGTTTCACAGAGAGCCCAGGATGATTTTCCTTCACCCTTTTGCTCTGTAGGCAACTGTATCCTGACTGGCTGTACCTGCCAGATTTGGCTGAGCAGTCATCTTCTGCATTTGCTTTGCAGTGAGTGTAGCAAGACACACTGCAAGGCAGTTTGTCTGCCTTGCAGTCTCCATTCTAAAGTAGGCACTAGAGAGCGTCAGAGAACCGAGGAAGCTGAATTATCATCGAGGCTTGTTTACTGCCAGCTTTTAGAAATAAAGCGTGAACTGTTCAGACAAAAGCAGTGTGCCATCGTAGACATGAGCGGGGCTGGGGAAATGCCTTTCCTCTGAGAGGGGAGAGCAGACCGGCTATGCCAGGTAGGGTGTCAAGGGCTGGGAGGGGGAGGGCACTGCAGCAACTGCAACTCCAGCATCCAGGGCCAGCACTGGTGATGGTGCTTGAATTACAGTTGAGTAACCAGCACAGAAACAGGACGCCGGCACTTGGCTCACAAACAAGAAGTTTCTTGCTCTTCTTCTTTTCTCTGAAAAAGTCCTATTAAAAGGGAAAAAGACCAAAAGGCAAGTCTGCAGAGATGACCAGGCAGGCACAGTTATAGTGGGGTGGTATTATTGTTGGCTCAGTCCATTGCCCTGTTGGGCATTTTCCTGTGGTGTACTGCAGCACACAACAGAGACATCCAGGCTCCCCTTTCTGCATGCAGGGACCGAGGGACAAATGGGTATTCTGGTGAAGTCTTGCTGGCTGCTGCCCTCCCTTCGTTGCTTCACCCCGGTGTATGCTTTAGTTGAGCCACTGAGCCAAAGAAACTTCTCAGAGGCCAGTAAAATGGTTCAACTCAACATCTCAGCCCACTCTGCTGTTCTTTCTGGGGCAGATGACCATTGTGCAACAGAACTGCCTGTGCAGTAAGACGCCCACAGAAACTCTCTCACCAGAGAACACCTGTATTTCATGTATTTTGATGCAATTCCCTTGCCTTCTTTACTTTTCTTGCTCTTTTAGCATCTCCAGTTTGTCACCTTGAAATACATAGGTCTCCCATAAGCACATCTCACTCCTTTACTTGCTGAATAGACATGCTAAATATAGAAATCTGCATCTCTGCACGGAGAAATTTGTCTGCTGTGGCCAAGTGATTGTTTCACGTGACTGGCAGAGAGAGGTCATACAGCCTGAAACTTCACTTTGGTCAGTGGTGGGATTTTTAAGATCACCTTTTTAGCAATTTTAAGAACAACTAAATAAGTAATAATCCCTTCTCTGTTTATAATTCCCATTTTAGAAGCTTGGTAGTGAAAGCGATTTGTCTGTGTTTTATCTTAACTCCCTCCTCTTCTAATGCATCCGTACAGTGCTGGCTGCGTGGGGAGTAGTCACGTGTAGTTTGTATCAGAGGAGATGCACTGGAGTGCTTGTTCTGGGGGGAGCTGATGAATTTGCACACACACGTGCCCTGCGTAAGGGAAGAGGAGGCGTGAGACCTTGGAATTCTCCATCAGAAAGTGTTAGTGACTCCATGGATGTTACACCATCGTAGACTTTGATCTGCCAGAGACTGGTTTGTGTTAGAAGATAGGTGAACATGAATGCAGCAGACCAGAATCTCTCCTGTCTTATCACTGCACCATTTCGCTGCCTTCAGTGGTATGGTTAATATTTTGGGGCAGAATAATAGCTGGTAAAGGTGTAGTGTAAAAAGCCTGAAGGACCAGCTGATTTCTACAAGAAAACATTTCTCCCCTTACACTCACTGTCCTGATGTATAATTTATTGAACCAAGGAACAGTTTCTCATGTCAGAAGCAACTAAAGAAGGTGCAGTCCTAGGGGTCAGTGGGCATGAAAGCTTGAGAGGAATGGATGTGAGTCTGGCCATGCAAAGGGTAAATAGCAGCTGGGATAAAGCATGTGATGCAGTGGTGGTGGTCACTCTGGAATGATGCAAACCTGCTATGTGTTAAGGTCTTAGTACAGCCACTCAGCTACCACAGTAATTCATCTGGCAGCGGTAGAGTGACCTGAAAAGCTGCCTGAAAATCAGGCTCCAGACACACACGAGGATAGGCATTTGGGATGTTCTGAGGGCTTCTTTGAAGAGTAGTTGACTGGTTTGTTAGAAATGGGAAATAAGGTTGTACAAGAAATTTAGCAGTAAAATTTGGGCTGTATCCATCCTTGATGGAATGCATCTTAATCCCAGAGTTGTCTCCATGCCATGCTGGCCATGAATTGCGTGACGGACTAACCTGCCCGAGTGGGACAGAAGCAAGGTGGGAAGACACAGGGCTTGCAAGTTGAGTGCTCAGTAATCCTGATGCCACGTTGACTGTTCTCTCCTCCCTCTGCAGGTGAGAAGCCTTACAAGTGCTCGTGGGAAGGGTGCGAGTGGCGTTTTGCACGGAGTGACGAGCTCACGAGGCATTACAGAAAGCACACGGGTGCAAAGCCCTTTAAATGCAACCATTGTGACAGGTAATGCCGCCTCCTAACACGGTATTCAAGCAACATGTGGACTTTGTGGGTGGCGTGGAGCCACCAGCTCCCCAAAACAAGAGATCTGGCTCCCAAGCAGAGGGGTCCCTTCTGGCCTCCTGTCCCCACTGCATCAATCCCCAAGCCAAGGAGGGACCCTCCACTTTGTCCCTATTGTCTCTGCCTCAGTGGCCCAGCAGTCTGGCAGATAAGAAATAGCTCCTAACAGCCTAAGCTGTTTCCATCCCATAGCACAGAGAAAGATGTGGGACCAGATGCAGGGTTGATTGAAAGCTGCTCATGTCTGTTCTGGACACAGAATTTGGTTCATAGAGCAGCTGTTTTTAACACTCTCGAAGCAGAGAAGTCCAGAGCACCCTAGACCACTTCACTGATGGACTTCTCAACAAAGTTTCTCCAGCCCTTTCCATCTCCTGGTCGTATGAGCCTGGTGCCCTCACAATGGCAGAGCTCCCTCTGTATGCTCTGCTTTGGGGACTACACCAAGCACCACCTGTGGCTCCCTCCTTTTTGGCAGGGTGGTCAGCAGAAGCTGATGTGCCCCACATGGGTGTATGATTAGGGGAAAGGGGACCTTGTGTGGCTGTTGTGTCACAAATCTATTGGAAATGTCTAGGAGAAAAGCACTTCATTTCTGTTTGATCATTGTCTCCTCTTACCACTGAGTCCAGGGCTCCATTCTTCCCCAGATGAAACGGGAGAGTCAATGAAAGACAGCAAAGGACTTCATTTTCAAAAGCATAGGAGTGATTTAGGCACATCTGACAATTCAAATTCATGGGGTTGTTTTGTGTAGGATCAGTGATCTCTGCGCGTTCCTGCTAATTAGTGAATCTTTTCCTACAGTTTTAAATCTCGCCCTTGACATCTATTTGATGTGGGAAATCCTCTGCACTTTCATTCTGTGTGGGCCTAGATTTAAAAGCCTGACAGGTGCTCAGAGCCAGGGTTCCTGAGGAGCCGATCATACAACAATCCTCCTCTGGGCACTCAGAAACGAGGGGCCAGGTTTGCCTGGTGAGCTGAGCACCCAGTATCTCCCAGTGGCAGCCAGGGTTGCCCTGTTCTCTGCTGATTCCTTTTTGCAGTCCTCACCACTTTAGCTGTTTGAATGAATGAAAAATCTGATCATCCTTGCTTGGTGCTGAGCGATTTTGAAAGCCGGGTTCTTTGAATTTAGAAACAAAACCACAAGAAAACCCTCCTCCCTGTCCCCAGTCCCAACTGATAAGAAATTAGGGTGGAGCAAAAGCAATTACCCCTGTAATGACTCTTGACAGCACTGACAGAATCGAACAATGAGCACTTCTCCCCCTCAAACCCCCCCAGCTGGAGATTGGCAGTGCCCTGGGTGAAACCTCGATCCACTATTGAGTAATCAAATAATGTGCTTGCATCTGAACATGTTATCCACCTAATCCTATTTATATGTATTTTTAAAAGAGGCTTAAGAAAATTACCCATCTTTTTAATGCAGCAGTAAGGTTCTCTGCTCTGATAAGGAAACGTTTCTTAATACAATAAAGGCTCTAGGAAGCCTCTGGGTACAGCAGACCAGCAGAGAACATGCGTGGAGAGAGGATGTGTAGGACATAAACAAGGGACCGCATCCTTTTATGGGAAGGAAATTCGATCATTTTCACATCCTGCCTTTCCAAGAGCTTCATCTCCTTGAGTGCTCTTCCCTTGTCTCCCCTATTTCCATCCCCCTTCCCCCCCCAGAAGGCTTCCTCTTGGATTATCTTTTGTTTTATCCCTGGATTATCTTTTGTTTCCTCAGAATGAGGGACAGGATAAGCCAAGCAGGGACCTCTGGAGTTCTGCTTTTGTATAAGCACATCTGTGAAGGAGAAAGGTTATGTTGCCTGCTTTAAATGTAAGGCATTGCCTTTCTCTTTTTTTTCCTGTGAAAACCAAACTAACCATCCTGGCCTCACAAACACACATACACACAAAGCCCCAGGGTTTCTCTGTCAGGATAGACAATATTTTTAGCAGACATCTAAAGAAATACAGTCAGTATTTTGAACTCCTCAGTCTCTTTCAGCCCTTTGTTAAGTGTTCATTCCTCTCCCTCTATTATTATCCCTTCCTGCCTAGGTTTTTAGTTTGGCAACCAACTCAAGTTGCTGAAGTTGAGAGATAGATTCCAGCAATCATCTAATGCATTTTTGCTCTTCAGCTGAATCTGTAGATGAAGGGAAAATATTTGTTAATAAGTTAAGAGTGCTGGGGGTTGTGCACTGTTGAACTCCATGCACATACCATCTGTGTGTGGAGGTAGGAAACAGATATGTCTTTAGTCTCCCAGTCACTTGTTGCAAGCTCATAGAGTGACAGTGCCTGTTCTTCTTTTGGCCCACTCTGCCATACTGCTATTTTTCACAGAATCACAGAATATCAGGGATTGGAAGGGACCTTGAAAGATCATCTAGTCCAATCCCCCGCTGGAGCAGGAACACCTAGATCAGATCACTCAGGAACGCGTCCAGGCGAGTTTTGAATGTCTCCAGAGGAGACTCCACACCCTCCCTGGGCAGCCCCTTCCAGTGTTCAGTCACTCTCACTGTGAGGACGTTTTTCCTCATATTTAACTGGAATCTCCTATGTTCCAGCTTGCATCCATTACCCCTTGTCCTATCGTTGGATGTCACTGAGAAGAGCCTGGCTCCATCCTCCTGACACTCACCCTTTACATATTTATAAACGTTAATAAGGTCGCCCCTCAGTCTCCTCTTCTCCAAGTACTACCACTTATTACAGATGTGACCTGAAGTGAGCACTGAAACATGTGCCTAAATCTGTCCTTAGCTATTTAGGCAGACTTCTAATGTTAAAGGTGCTCCTTCCTGAGTCCAGGTTCCCAACTGGAGAAGTTTCCCTGTATTTGAACTGCTACCCTTTATTGCATCCACCGTTATTGACAGGACTTTTGGTCACTCACTCAAGACATCCTGTCTGCCAAACTTTAAGGAGCCTATTTGAGCTACTTTTAACATCACTGATGTAGGACAAAACATTTGTCTGCTGTTGTTCAGAGGTGAGGGTGGTACCTTGGCAGTCAGAGCATGACAGAGGTGATTCAAATATCAAAAAGGAATGTTGTGCATACAGTCTGGCTGCAGTTTTCTTTCCAGGCTGTTTTCAGATGCGTTTGTGTTTCTGCCCTTCTGGGTGACATCAAAGGAGTATTAATGTCCTCTGTGCAGAGGTCAATTTTAAAACAAAAGAGATGAGAAGACGTGATTCTCTTCTGCTATTCCAGTCCTATCCCAATACCACACAGCCCACAGATCACATTGGTGCTCATAGCTGGCAAACTACCACTGGTTTGAGTAGCACCATATGTACTGCAAATGGTGTGTGGTTTGGTGGCAGCAGGGGAAAAAAGAGAATCGGCTAAAGTGGTGTGGAAAGCAGTATACAAGTCCCTAGTGCCTTCCAGACTCCAGGGATATGCTGGTTATTAGGATTTCCCAGGAACTGTGCACTTCAGAAGCACAGGCTAAGGTTATATTCCCCAGACAGTGCATGCCCCCAGCACTCCAAGAGGAAGAGAATGACAGGGTAGTGGCACTCACTTGTTTTGCATAAATATGTGTTTAGGAGATAGCAGTTCAGTGCCAGACTGTTGGGGTGTATATTCCTCTCGGGGGGCGGGGCATGAGCGTGCGTGAGGTTTCCTTTCTGACAGCAAGCTAAGAGCACACTTAGCTGGAATGAAGACATCCCACAGTGGAGAATCCACAGCTGGTAAGAAAGATGGCTGAAGTATATATTCTGTTCTCATCGTAGTTACCTTCCCTCTTTCTCCTGCAGAGGCTTCAGTGCTGAGCAGTGCTGTGTTGCTAAGGAGATAGAGCAAAGAATAGTGTTTGGGACCAGGGAATTTATGCATCACACATCACTGTACGGCTTTCAAAATCAGAGTATCTTACTCCAGCGTAAGCTGTCCTTTCTAGGAAGAGCTGGACTGGGGGAGGGATGATGGGGAAGATTGTTATAGGCCCACCTACAATGGGCAGAGCTGGTCTGGAACTGGAAGAGGTGTAGAGTCAGAAGTGAGAAGCAAGGCCTTATCTCATAGGCAGGACTAGAGACCACCAAACTGCTGTTTCTTAATTTGTGAAGAGTTTCCCTGTGGAGGCTCTTCACTGCTGCCTCTAGTTCCAGATGGGTAAAAAAATGTGTCTTCTATCAACAGTTTTTTTTGGCAGTGTGGTTCAGCTGCAAAATTTTGTAGGGATTGTTTTACTGTTGAAAATAAATGTCTGCATCCACCAGTCTTACCAAGAGACAGAACTAACCAAATCAGTCAGCAGGAGAATGTAAAGAATTAGTGTTGTACCATTTTATTAACTATGAATTAGCAAATATGGTACCATTTTATTAGCTCCAAAAATATTCTAGAGCTGAAAAATATACTAGATCCTAATACTGTGGTTATTGATGTGAAACAATGTCTTGAGTCTGTATTTTTAACAGACCTTGCTGTGCTGTGACTCAGCACACTTTTTCCTGTGTTGCATCTATATGGAGACAATCGGAGAGGAAAAGCCATGCTTGGGTGGTGGTCTTATGACTAGTCCAAGACTGAAGTGCCAGCTGGTGCATGTCTTTTTGGCAGCCACTCAAGCTGTTGTTTTGTTTTGGCAGCCCCTGTAGCCAGAGCATGCTGCTTTCTCAGTTTAGACTGATGAGAGAGATGTTGGTCCAAGGGTATATTTTGGCACCCCGGGGCTAGAAAATTCTAGCTGTGCTGAGCCTGCTGTGTTGAAAGCCAAGTGTCCATTGTCAGATTCACGTCTGTCTCACTACGCATCATGTAGGAGCTTGGAGGAATGCAACCACCATCCCAGTTTGAGTCTTTCCTCTTAAGTTTTGCCACTCTGAAGGTATTCTACCTCTTGTAAGCTGCTACAAAGCAGTAGAGAACAGCTGACTTGAGCAGAGTGGTGCTCATCCACAGAAGATGAGTATCTAGCTTTTCTTGTGAAGTTTCCATCTTATGAAGTTTCTTTGTCTTAAAAATTCACCTCTCAATTAGTCACCTCTGCATGTAGATGGAGAGAGATGGCTCATGTAGGGGAATACTGCCAACAGGACAGAAAGGATCTCCTAACTTTCTAAAATCTCTTCATTTATATAGTTCTTCTCTTTCTCAGCCTTTCTGTTGAGGGTGTTTGCCTTTCGACTGAGTGTTCTTTTTTATTTGAGTGCTTTTTTTACTGAATAGTTAAATTTCTTCTTTTACCTTCTGTCTGAAAAATACAAAATATGTTCAGTACCCATGTATGAGCTACCCAGATTCTCACAATAACCCATCTGGATATTCTTCAGACCACTGTTGGTGGCTCTTCTAAATCTGTGGGTCAGGCAAGTCAGTTCTGGAAGCAGCTTTTCATGGTGCCTTTGGAGCCTACAAAACCAGTTTATTCAAAAGCTACAGATATGTGGGGATTGTGTCATGTTTACAATAGATGGGTTTTGCTATTACTAAAAATAAATAAGCCATTGTCTTATGGCTTTGAGTGGAATGAAGGCAAGCCAAGATTCGCAGGGAACTCAGAAACCTCCCACTTTTTAGTGCTCAGTTTGAAGTATCTAGTAAAATTTTAATTTTTGAGAGTGTCTGGATCCTACTGCTCTGAAAATCAGGCTCCATTTTAGGGCTTTGGTGTAGGCAGCCAGAACCACTGCTCGCTTGTCCTGTGGTTTGCTCGCTAGTGCCACACGTATTTTTAATGACACGGTAGTGGTGGATGTGAAATAGGTTGGTGCTTTCAATCCCATTTCTAATGGCTATAAAGTAATAAAAAAAAATCTTGCTTACTGGCAGTCTCATTAAAATGGGGTCTATACTGAATGACAGGACAGAAAAGCACCTGCCCTCCTGAGAACTTATTCCCCTGATCACTCTGACAATATCTTAGTGGTGTAAAGTGCCTGGATTTGGGCTGCTGTTTCTGTGGCTGAGAGTGCCCTGGAGCCATGTCTACGACAAGGCAACTGTTCTAGAATAGCAATTCCTGATTAACTCTTTATGGGGTTGCTCTTCTCCTGGAGTAAGTGTGTTTTATTCTGAGTATCTTAAGCCACTTCCCAAGTGGTTTAAGTAATTTCAGAAGGCGGCAGTCATAAGCCTTTAGAGAGGGAGTTAATCAAGAGTAGATGCTTCATTTCAAATTCATGCCCTACCTTATTCTCAATTAACTGCCTGTTTAGACCAGTCCTTAGACTCAACTAGTTCTCTAGGGTCACCACTCTGAGACCAGCTCATCAGCATCCATCTGCACATTCAGAATGTCAAAACATTACATTTTCTAATGGGATGGAGAAAAATGGCTTTGTCATTAAAAACCAGAAGTTGAAAGCTGAAGTCCTGGCATTTTTTTTCTGGTTTTACCACACTTCTTGTGTGATTTACAATTTCTTTGCCTTCTCTGTCTCTCAATTTTCATTCTTACAAAATAGGCATAATGCTTTATTTTCTTTCAATATCCTTCAGAGAGATCACGTTCATCAACATCCACATATTACCACCCTGACTCCCAGAGTAGAGACAGGGACAGATAAGTAGCCTTGACAGATAGTCAGTCTCCAAACTCTGACCCAGCTTTCCTTCCAGTTTGGAGCTAGAAATGAGAATTCAGCTTTCAGAACTGGCATTGTACTTTGGTGCTTCTTGCAGGTACTGGGCACTTCAAAAAACGTAAGCTGGTGTTTTTCTTAAGCACATATTGCTGAGTACTTGAGAAAAATGACTTGGTTTATTTTATTTTTTTATGTGCACACACACATTTATACTAAATATTTGATTTTGTACTATAGGTTCACAGATGAGCACTCTTCCCTGACTTTTGACTCGGTGAAATAAGGGGGAGGAAGAGGAACAGGGAAAGGAGAAGAGTAGTGCATTTTAGCTACCAAAGAGCCAGGATACTTGGGCATCTGTGGTCACAGAGGTCAATCACACAGGGTTTGGTGGTGATCCATGGATAATCCAAGGAATGTCTCTGGATATATATATTTCCTACTGTACGTAAGGAGGAAGGAGTAGGAATCCTGTTTCCCCAAATCCTATACGTGTTTAAATTCTCAATTGCCTTATTTTGCAGGTGTTTCTCCAGGTCTGATCACCTCGCCCTCCACATGAAGAGACACATCTAAATGTCAGTCGTGGCGTGGATGTCATCTGAGCTGAGTGTTGTGAGATGGAAGTGGAACTCAAGTTACAACACGCTGCCTTGCGGGAGAAGAGAACTTGGTCACGTGTAATCCTCTGTACAGAGACCACACGCTCACACTGTCGTGCACTCAATTATACTTCAATACGTACATCAGTTCTTTATGCCTTGCCCCAGCTGGATGGGAGAAGATGCAGGCGAGAAAATGGTATAGAGGTGAAGTCAATGAGAAGGAACCTTTGCTTACAGTACTTCGTCCCCCGTGAATTTGTTTCCTGTTTTTGAAAGTGGAAATCAAAGAAAATGGAGGAGGCTTCCCTGCAGGTGGACAGCAGTAGGAGGGGCTTATTTAACTTGCTTCTCAGTGCAACTCAATAGGATAATACGTCGTCTTGAAGTTGCATATTTGTAGCACTAACTTTCTTTTTAAATAGATGGGGGGGAACAATGACCTAGAAAACCAAATCCCAGTTTGGTAGCCAAAATTAACCTCTCGGTTTATTTGTTCTTTGTCTGAGAATTCCTAATGTTCAGTGCGTCAGACTTCTCACAGACACTTTGACCTGTCTTGGTTTTGGTTCTTCTTCCTAGAACTGAGCTATTGAGATCCTTTTAAGTCAATACCAGTAGCCTTAATGGCAGTAGAGTGTGGAGTGACACTTGTGACACAAATATCCTCTTTTTGGCCTGAGTTTATGTAGACTTCACGGAGGACTATTTTTTTTGTTGTTGTTTTTATTTTAATTTTTGTTTTGGCTATTGCACAAACGTATGCACTAGGGACTCTGGAAGCTGCTGCCATGATGGCTAAGTGGCCAAGGGATAAACCCCTGAGAAACAGCACCTAATCTCTGTAGGCCTCACCGTATTGCCATAGCTAGGACTTCTTGTTTATTTGTTGAACAAAAAACTTCAAAAGCTTACTTGGAAGCTTAAACATTTTTTTCTCTTTTCTCCACGAACAAGTGATCTTCAGAACTCCTTGTCTTCACCTGGATATCGGTCTGGACTGGCCACACAGGCATGACTACAGGATTCCTTCCACATCATGTGAGCATGTTAGCCACAACCCACAGCGACTTAGTGATGAATTATGTTGCTTTCTCTTGCTGTTCTTCTATTAACCAATTTAAAACATGAGACTTTTGTTTGTGTAAAGAGCACCTGCAGACATTTTAATTTAGAGCCAATGTTTGTTGAGCATCTTACACACACACACACACACACACACACGAAAAAAAAGCCAAGCCAAAAGTCCTGCTCCAGACTCTGAGTGGGAATTCAAGAACCTCTTCCAAGTACAAAGGCTTCATTCAGCGTTAGCCTAAAGAAATTATCAAAGTCCTCCTTTTCCCTTCATCAAGTTGATGCTGTAGCCCACTCCTATATTAAAAAAAAAGTACC
>VZTM01039287.1:9922-33110 GCA_013400555.1 Jacana jacana
AGATCAGCAATGACTCATTGAGTGCTTGGGAAGCATAATTATTGAGAAGCACTAGACTTGTGTGGGTGACAAGGAACAATACACTAGTGATGCCAGTTCAACCAGAGTCCGATATAGCAGAGACTCCTCTGCTAGACACACAGGATGAAATCAAGTAATTACTTTGCCTCTGTGTTCATTAGAGACAAATTTCACCTTTATGTTTTTCTGCAGCTTCAGCCTCATGTGGATTCTGCTATGAGAGGATTCCACTTCTAGTAAATGAAGTACTAAGTGAGCTTACACTGGGCTTTACTAGATCTTCTACAACACCCTTAGTGACATATTTAACCCCTAAGTGGTACAAAGGTTTAAAGCTATATCACGTCCTCTGAACTACACTGTGATGCAGATGGACATGTGAGATGGGCAGTATCTCTATCTGGACTACCCAAATACTGAGAAGCCAGGTCCTTACAACTAAGCTCTGAGTTCTGCACTAAGAAGAAAGCAAAACAAATGCATTGTCTCATCAGTGTAATTCAAAGGAGCAACTGTCTTTGAGGTGAAACACTTTGTAGTACTAGGCTGAAATCCAAAACACAACAAGATATTTCGGATTGTTTTTCAGCTAATCACAAATCATCAGGAGGATGGAGCCAGGCTCTTCTCAGTGATGTCCAATGATAGGACAAGGGGCAATGGGTGCAAGCTGGAACATAGGAGATTCCACTTAAATATGAGAAAGAACTTCTTCACAGTGAAGGTGACTGAACACTGGAAGGGGCTGCCCAGGGAGGTTGTGGAGTCTCCTTCTCTGGAGACATTCAAAACCTGCCTGGATGCATTCCTGTGTGACCTGCTCTAGGTGTTCCTGCTCTGGCAGAGGGATTGGACTAGATGGTCTTTCAGGGTCCCTTCCAATCCCTGTTNTTAGCTTCAGTCCTACGCTTTGATACTCCAGAATTTCAAGATTCAGTTGTCAGATGTGAATTCAAGCATAATATTTCTGGGCTGTCAAAGAATACCAAATTGGAGTGTCTGAGGTTATAAAGCCTGAATTCACTGTCTTTGCTACACTATTTTCACTGGATCCTCAGCTCTGGCTGGAGAAAGAGTGACAACTACAAAGGACATGGTATTATAGCCTCAAAATTTAAATGTTTCTTCTTTACAGATGGTAATTTAGGAGGTTTTAACAAAAGCAGAGTATATTCCTTAATAATAACTCTGCCATTCAATGGCTCCTTGTATTCTCTTCTCAATTCTCACATTGAGCCATCATTTGAGTGCCTAAATATTCTTCAAGGATGCCATCAAACACACAGCTGGCAGCTGGCATATAGGGCTTCTTTTGTGTTCCTCTTCCTAACAGAAATATCCATAGATTGTAAGTTGTGAAAGAGCAGATATACTTGCTTCTCCATGAAACGTCATGTGCTTTTATCAACAAAGCCTTAAGAAATGCTGCTCACCATAGTGGAATTTTGATGAGCAGAAAATCAGTTTCCCAAGTGGAATTTGGCCAAGATGGAGTACAGCGTCCTGTCATACAGTTTCTAGATCTGTGGGTCCTTGGGAAAATAAAAGACAAGAGTCTGCAAATCTAAGACAGGGGCATGGCCCTTGTTTTTCAGTTTGATGGGTACAGGCCCGTGTAGCATAATAGAATGTGTACCTATTGCAGAGGGTCCAGTCCAGGATACTGAAACATTTGTCAGTAAGCTTTAGAGATTAAAAGATGCAAAGGAACAAAAATATTAAGAAACCACCATACCTCCCACACATTCAGAGGATGACTCATTAAGAGGCCCATTCTGCAAAATGCTCCACACTTCTCTGCAGATCTGCACAGGAAAAATTAGAGTAATGACGTAAACCAAGAAAGAGTACCCTTTGCAACTGTCCCACCACCAACTGCTAGGAGCTATTCAATAAAGATCACTCTTTCCCTCCTCAGCCCACATACAGGGGTTCAGATGTCAGTAGCAGAACAAGCTGTGCTTGAATTTAGCCCTGTACACCTTTTTTGATGACTATTCCCAGAAATTGCAGGATAGAAGTGGACAAACAACTGGGGAGATAAGTGGCACCTGTTGCTGGCTTTTCAAGCACTGGCTGGACTATGATATATCCTAGGATGACTGGTGTCTTTTCTGTTTTGGGAAAGGCAATTGTTATCAGGTCAGGCATGGGCCTAACTGCTTTACACTAAATAAACTGGTGTGGTGCACTACAGCCTTATGCTACAGGAAGCAGGTGGGAAGCAAACCTGTGTGTTTATTACCCAGTGTTACTCAAGTTCTCATTAGCTTGCCATGCGAGATCAAGGCTCTGCCCATGTAATCTACAGACATTCATTCACACAGAGATACTTTAATACCACCTATTAATCTTCAAGCTTATTTCACCTCAGTTCAATGTTGAAGGGGTCAAGCATGAGATGTCTATTTGTCTTCAGAAGCAGGAAGCCTGAAATCGTTGATAACCCAAGTGGCAGATTTCTAGAGAACAGCAGTAAATAACATCACAAATACTTAAAAGAGGGTAAGAGAATACTTTTAAATACTTCTTTTAACAAGCCTACTATTTTTAAAGCTAGAGCTGCAAGTTTCTGAAAATCATGGTCAATGGCTATGCATTGGTCTTAATACATACCAGTGAAATGGGCTGTAATTTCGTGGTTCACAGCATTTCACTTCTTCATGTACAAATTTTCTGGTTTGCTCTTTTTTTTTTTCCATTTTAGAAGTGGTCATTAATCGACAGTAATTTGTTAATGTCGTTTGGGTTGGGTTTTTTGGTTTATTTGTTTGCTTAAAGCGTATGGCGTATCATGTCCTACTAAAACAGTTTGACTAAAGAATTATGCAAAAGGCTTTAATAATTTAAATACTTGTTCAGCCATATGGAAATGTACAATCTGTTTTATGTTCTGTGGAAAACCTACAGTTGCTATAAACATAATTAATTTTAAAGCCTGCCATCCATTATTTAATATAACAATTTGCTAAAGTAGTAACACCACGCATTCTGTTACAATTTGCTGTATTGGATATGCTTAGAGATGGGATATAAAACTCTAACAGTGATCAAAAAATCCCCTACAGCATACAAGATGAAGCACTGGACTTGAGTCCCGCTCTCTCTGAAAGTACTATCGCTTTATCCTCATGTGAGGAAACGTCATTATAATATTACACAGAACGGAAGACATAACAGTTTGGTTCATTAGTATTTTTTTTTCCATGTAATGCTTTATAAAAGAGATAAAACTGAAGAAAATAAAAACAGACATGTAAATATTGTGATGAAGTACATTGTTCTTATTTCAATAGATTTCCTTGAGCAATATCTTCTTAAAAGGTGAAAGTTAAAGACTAATATTTGTCTCACTGTATAAAAGTGATGGTAGTAATTACAAAGAACCCGATGGTCTTATGTTCATTTCATCCTATTTTTAAGTTTTTACAGCAAAAATATTAAAATTTGCAATATTACCAAAAAGATGCAAACTTGTCAAATATATTACTCTGAAGTAAATTAACAATTCATTTATAGGAACCTACCATAGGAACTACTAAGTGGACAGTAGTAACGGTTTTCTATATAAAAATCTATCAAAAACTGCTGGAGAAAATATACGAAGCGTAGCTGATAGCTGATGAAATCTGCAAATGGCCACAGAGAAATAAGTTGCAGATCATCAAAGTTAGCTCTTGTGCAGAAACACCCACCATGAGTTCACTGATTTCATTTGTCACTGGAGAACAGCAGGAGGTTTCCATAATGCAACCATCCTAGGAAATTGATTCAGCGGTGTACCTTACGCTTTACCCGTAGTTGGAACTTGCAACGGGTTAGATTTTTTTGGTGCTCTGATCTCTCTTGCTCTCCAGAAGGCTACGTAAGTATAAAAATCTTCAGCACAAAGACAGCTTTCTCTAAAGCACTGGCAACTGGTCTTAGCAGAAGACTGTTCGAAAAAAAACAAAGGAACAAACAGCTTTAGATAGACTGGTAAAGCAATATAGTAATGCTATACATAAACCAGAGAACTAGGTCATCAATAGAAGCTGAGAGATTTGTAGCCTATGACCTGCAGATGCACATAAACCCATGAAGCTCAGTGGACCCTTTGCAGGTTTAAAGGTTCTCTTCTGTGTAAGTCTTTTTTAAACCTGAGTTGGCAGCCAAGCCCTGAACTTGCACAAATGAAGGCAAAGTGTACTTTCTACTCTTCTGAGTACAAAAAAAAGTCAAGGGATTGATTCTACCCAACCTCAGGGTGCTTCAGTCTTGTCCACACCAAGGGCGATGGTGATGGTATTCCTACCTTAAGACACCTCAGCCAGGTTACTGAAATCAGGTGTGATGACCAACTGAAGGTCTCCCTATATATGAGTGCTCCTAGCAAGGTCCACGGAGCTTTAACCATTCACATGATTAAAGACAATCAGTGTATATGTGTTCTGCTCTACTACACCTGCATCCAACAGCAAGACCAGACAGAACTGTTTCTGGCTCCTCACCTAAATTAGGAAAGGGTTCTGCTTCTTATGGAAACTGTTGGTAGCTTTATCATTTCCCCCAGCCCACTGGCTAGACATTAGAACAGTTCCCATCCGAAAGCTGTCAATGTTTATTTAGTTCAAATTCTGAATAGCAACTTAGCTTCTTGAATGGAAACCTAGCTACATGAACTTGTAAGGGATTTTTTCAGTTAGTTGATAATTCCTAAGTCAAGAATAGGGACTATAAATTTTCACTGCCCTATTCTGGCTGGCAGAGAACAAAGCCTCACAGATTCTCCCATAGCAAGAGTAAAGCTCCAGTAGGTTACTCAATGGGCACCTCACTTCAAGGTCTTCAAGGTTCTTCCCAAAAGGGAGAGGATGTTTTCTAACTGCAAACTACTCATGTCTGGAAAAACCCCTGTCTCTATAGATGCTGGTCTACACATTGCTGGTGCATCTCACCTCTCATGGGACATCTTAGTACTGCTGCAGGATTAGCTGTGGTTATGATTTATGTCTGCACCACTGAGAACTGACCCCTGGTCCAGTCTTTAGAAGAATTATGCTGCAGCTGGAGAAGCAACTGTGCGATTCCCAGACCACCCATGAGCAGCATAGGAAGCATTGCCACCTTGCTTCTGTTCAGTGAATACATGCCAAGCACATAACATTAGTTAAGACATACTGTACCTCCAGCTGGTTGCATCTTGATGTGTTTATTTCCTTCTAATCTTAATTAAAAAACAAAAGATAAAGATGGTTAAAACATTGCAACATATCACTAATGGAGAACACCATTTAAAAAAACCCACAACATGCAACAAAGGTACTACTGTTGCAAAACCACCTACTATTATTTTGGTTAAGTGTTAATTGTCTTCATTTTTTTTTTTGCTTTGCAGCCAATTCTGGAAGCACCATCCAGTGACTGAACTCCATAGTGTCCGTATGTGACAGCAGCATTTTGTTGTATGAAATCTAAGCAATACTGCATGATTTCATGAATATACATTTATTAATTGTTTATTAAGTACCTATAAACGTAACACTTTTTCCCACTGTTCAAAGATATCACATGGAAAAGAAACCATCTCCACTGGGTTTCGTATAAGAACAAAAATAAACCTGAAAGCAAGCGCTTACTAACTGCCGTTACTGGAATTCACCACAATGCAAGTAAACACCTTCAAAACTAAAAATAGCACTGAGGCTCTGCAAGTGCATCTGTCACAGCCTCTTAGTCCTAAACAGGGTTTTGTTTTCTTTGAATCCGCAGAGCACTCAGAGCATGGGAGAAGCTGTTCAGAAGACAATGTACTACATTGCCAGCATCTGCTGTAAGATCCTTCTGCAAAAGTAAGCGTGTTAAAATTTAAACGTACAGGAACAATCACGTTAACCGTTATAAATAGCCCCACTGACTTCAGAGGCTCCAGGGCTAGCCAGTCTGTCTGCAAAAATAATTGATTTTTAAAGGAAATGCATCCCACTAGATAAAATTAAACTGAGAAAGCAGGAGAAATGCAGTACGCAACCTTCCACTACCTTTCGGTGCAGCTTTCGTCTGACTGGAAACCATGGCAGCCGCGTCCGACGGCAGGCCAACATACACGCCACCGTAGTTCCTGAGGTAAAGAAACAATTACAGAGACAAAGCTGGATCGTAACACGTCTCTCTCTAACATTAAAGTCCTGCAGCAGCATTGCTAAGATCATGGTAGATCATAGAGGAGGGTACCTCTGCACAAGCTTCCTCAAAGGAGACCTCCTTTCCCATGGTTATGGGAAGAGTGCTATTCCAGTGCCGGGTGCTCGCTAATACAGTGCCAGGCAAAAAAACCATTGAGGCTAGCTGTAACTCTTAAGTGGGACCCAAGCCCACGAAAGGAGCTGTTTTTTTAATCAAGTTCCTGGTATTTTTCATTAAATCCCAACTCAGTTGTTGTCCTGGTTTGAGGTAAAACAAACCAATTTTCTGTTCAGTAATTTTACTTTTTAGCTGTGTCTCTTCTAACTGACTAAAGTCTGAAATTAACAGCACATTGTTCAGAAACTGTTCCGTCTCACAGTGATAAGACCAAGGGAGGGTGCAGAGAGGCCCTTGCTTGTACTTATTGCTGTAACAACCAAGGGCAGGTAATTCCGTTATTTGCCCCGTTGGAAGCAGAAAAGCATCGAGGGGTCACACCTGTGGGGAGGAGAGGCCAGGACAGGTGACCCAAACCCGACCAACAGGCTATTCCATCCCATCCGCATCATGCTCAGTATAAAAGCTGAGGGATCAAAGGGTCAACTCTCTTCCTTCAATGGCCGACGTCTGAGGACCCCCCCTGTCTGTTCGTCTGCCTTTGACTCCAATCTGAGCACTCCTGACTCCATCTCTGGCATCCAGCTCCTGTCGGTCACCGAGTCCAGCCTGGGATGGTCACTGATGCTGCTGGTGACATGATCGTCATCCTGGGAGCCTGATACAGTTTTGTATAGACTGCATATATCTTTTTTTCCCTTTCTTTTATAATTTTTAATTTTTCTTTTTTATTTATTATATTATTATTTATATTTTCATTAAAGTAGTTTAGTTTTTTCTAAACTCCTGAATCTCTTTAATCCCTTCCTCTCCTCTCTTTTCCGTAGGAGGGGGGAGGGAGGGATCATCATTTGTCTGATTGGTCAAAACCATGACAGTTGTGACAATAAACACCACTGGCCCAGCTTCTTCTAGACACCAAATAAAGTCATCTGAGGACAGAGAGCCAGTCTGATATTAATGCTCAACACTGGGACCACTGAAGCATCTCACTTCGAACAATGCACATGGATTAAACAACACTTTGACTTCTCTTTTTTAATAAATAGGACCTGCGTCCCCCTGTTTAAGGCCACACTTGGAGAAAACCATTAGTGTCTCCCCTTCATGGTCTTGCAGAGTGTATTTTCTAGCTCCAAGACCAGCATGAAGAGCAGAAACTGATGCAAGGAGGTGAAAAACTGGATCCTTATGAGCCTCTGCTGTGGCTGGAGCTACTTGTAGAGACTCCTATTACCCTGCTCTGTCCCGTTGGGTGCCAAATTTAGCACACCTCCTCCAGCCCTCGGGGCTCTGAGCTGATTTCTGATTTGTTTGATGATAGAATCACACTTCTTTGATTTCCAGCCCAGCAGAGATCTTCCACAACTGTTAATTTTATCTTCTGGGTTGGCATGAAGGCAGAGGTCATCGGCCCTTATCAAGCACATCACCTACAGCTGTCAGATAATGAGATCTCCTTGCCATCAATACTGGGCTCTATAAGAGATTTCTTACTCCCTTTTCTTTTTGTCCCTCCTCTGCATATGATGGCATTGGTGGGAATTAGGAGGAAGAAAAGAAGGATGTGCATCTAGTAGCAGAACACTAGCCTATTGCAAATAAAGCCAGTCTCAGTAGAGCACCTACCTCCTTTTATCATCATCTGATACGGATTCTTCTGCTCTGTAACATCAAAAGATATAAAGCACATTAGCACATTGTTTCTTTCAGATACCCCATCACCATCTGGGTAGATGCAGGAGCATTGTTTCTTTCAGATACCCCATCACCATCTGGGTAGATGCAGGAGCAAGGGAAGAAGGGCATTGTTACTGATCCCAGTTTAATTCAGGTCATCCACAGCTTAATAAAATACACAGGTACAAAAAGTGTTAAGGTTTTACAATCTAACATACAGAAGAAAGAAAAGGATTGAGAATAGATGCAGCTTAGTTTTCATCACACACACACAGAGTGATGCCTGAAACAGGTAAAATAACTCTTTTCCTGGGTGAGTCCCCACACTGCTCCACACATAACACAAAACATAAATGCTCTGCTCATAAACAGGGACAAGTCTGTGCTGCTATTCCACTAAAAGAGGACTGGAAGGCACTAAGCATCCATGCTAGTGTGGGAATAAGAATGAAGACAGACAAGCTTTCACAGCAACTGTCCCAAAAGACGTTGCAGAGCCTCTCCGTAAAATGAGGTACTGCAATTCCTGAAGTCAGTGTTGTTTGCAAGCCAAATAATTGTTATTAATCCTTTATGAATGGGCAATCACTTCTCTTTTACCTTTAGATGGGGCAGGGGATAAAGTAATCGTCATCAATGTGAAGGCAAAAGTAGCATGGAAAAGATAAAAATTGTATTTTCATTCCCTGAAGGTATAGGGCCTGTGCTGCAGTCAGTCTGTGCCCCAGCATCAGTCCTCACATAAACCACTCACCCACCTCTGATTAAATATTTGGACTTTGAACTCTGCTGGCATGGCTGAGCATGGAGCAGGGCAGCAGCTGCTTTTAAGCTTGGTCTGTAACCTACCAACCTAGCAATAGAAAAAAGAGCAAGATAACCTGAGTGCTATTAACTTCACAGACATCTTTCACCCCTTCCCTGTGGGGCAACTGTGACAACTGACCGAGAAGGAGTCCTGCACTGTGGCTGCTCAGGGAGCTATGAGACATGACCACAGCGGTGCACAGGGAAGACTGCCAACAGTGAAGGGGCCACCACAACCCTAGGAGGGCTCTGCTGTGGAAATGCTCACACACAGGCTGTTTGCCCAGATGTCCTCACTTGAAGGAGCAATTGTCTGGACCATGGGAGCAATGCAAAGATACCGCCCATCATGAGCTGATCCATGCATTTCTGATCTGCTCCCCAGGTGATAACACTGAGGGCTGGCCTTTACCCAGAGTTAGGGCTAAATCCATTCTGTAGCCTTGAAAGGCATCTATGAACTATGATATTTAACACTAATATATGACATTTCTTACTGTAATTTATTTATTCTATGAAGTAGATGTGCCTACTGTTTAATCGTCAGGGCTGTATGCCATTACTGACTCCTGAAGTCAATGACATTTTGGCCCAAAATGCAGAGACCTCATAGCAAGATGCAGCCTTAAAGGCAAAGAAACTGCCCTTAATCTCAGTCAGCACTCTCCTGGAAGGGTAGCAAATGCCTTAAAAATGCTGCTACAAATTGGAAATTATCTTACACTTACCTTCTTTCTAAGTGGCAGAACATTACAGACTATCCTTTCTGCATCACCACAGTAAGGGCAATAAGGGTACATAGGTCCTTTTAGTAGTAGAGGCTTAGGGTAAATTTAAGTATGCAGCAGTTTTACTAAGTGGTGTTCATGCATGGAGTGGGGTGAACCTCCTTCTCTGCTTTCTTTGCCTACATCTTACCACTCAAGAGAGACAAAGCAATAAGCTCCTCATTCACTGGCCTTCCTGCCACTCCTCCCTGGGGGAGATAGTGCCATTTCAGAAGGCATCTCCCATCTCCTCTGACATCTGCCTCAATGACCTTGCAGTCCTCACACATGCAGCCAGAAAAATGCAAACAACTTTCCTTGAAGACTGCAAAGCTGCTCTGTCTTAGTGTGGGCCAATTCCAACTGAAGAAAGTGCAAGGCCTGTGGGTATCAAGCAGTAGAAGTAAGCCCTGTATTTTTAGGAAAAAAAAAAAAAATATGACAACACTTTAAGAAAGGGACTTTGGGTACCAAAAGATCACAAACAATAATTTCTGTTGAAACAACTGAATGTGTCATAGGATTGATTTTCTCAAACAACTGGAAACATTTTCTATAATCCAGATTAATAATTATCCAGAAAAAATAATCCTTTAAAAGTGCTGGCAACTTCATGCACAGCTCAAAGCCTCTGAAATGGAGTTGTAAGAATAATAATCAATATTGTCCAACAGGAAATTAGTGTCAATGTTTTAAAGAAAAACCAACAACCTCTACTAGGCAACAGAGCTATTTTCTTCTGTTCTAGAAATGTTTTGTAACGGGGCATCACTGTGCCATTACTGTCACTCTCTTACCAAAACAAATTATCTAGGTCTATGATTAAGCAGACTAGGTTTTTTTAAACATTTTGCTTTCTTCCCTTCCTCTTAATAGCTACAAATCAAACTCTAATTTTGCAGTACCTTTTCCCTTAAATGTAATCTGGGATTGTACAGGCAACAGCTCTTAGGCTGGGTGATGACTGGGTGCAATCTGTTGTAGTCCTGCCAGGAAAGAAGAAGGGAGCAGAAATAGGCAGAACGTGGAAGAACGTGGGAAATAGGAAGAACCTGTGTGGAAGACAACTTCCTAACACAGCTGGTGAGGAAGACAACCAGGGAAAGTGCCCCACTTGACCTGCTGCTTGTTAACAGAGAAGCCCTTGTGGGAGATGTAAAGGTTGGAGGTTGTCTTGGGCAAAGCAATCATGAAATCATAGAGTTTTCAATTGTTGGAGAAGCAAGGTGGGGACCCAGCAGAACTGCCACCTTGGACTTCTGAAGGGAAGACTTCAGCCTGTTTAGGAACATGGTTGAGAGTGTCCCAAAAGAGACAGTCCTTAAGGGCACAGGTGCCTAGGAAGACTGGTCATACTTCAAGGAGGAACTCTTAAAAGCACAGAAGTAGGCCTTCCCCAGGTTCCATAAAATGAGCCAATGGGGAAGAAGACCAGCCTAGCTAAATAGAGAGCTTTGGTGGGAACTCAGGAATAAAAGAAAAGTTTATGAACTCTGGAAAAGGGAGTTGGTAACTTATGAGGAGTACCAAGATGTAGCAAAGCTACGTAGGGGAAAAATGAGAAGGGCCATGGCTCAAGCAGAGCTGAACTTGGCCACCACGGTTAAAGATAACAAGAAGTTCTTTCAGTATATCAATAGAAAAAGAAAGACTATGGAAAATGTAGGCCCACTGACGAACGAGGTGGGTACTTTAGCAGTGGAAGACACAGAGAAGGCAGAGTTACTGCATGCCTTCTTTGCTTTGGTCTTCACTGCTGAAGCTGTCCCTCATGAATCCCAGACCCTGGAGACAAAGGGGAAGGNCTTCAGCAAGACTTTTGATACTATCTCCCATAACATCCTCATTAGGAAACTGAGGAAGTGTGGACTAGATGAGAGGGCAGTGAGGCAGATCAAGAGCTGGCTGTTTGACAGAACTCTGAGGGTTGTAATTAACAGAGCAGGGTTAAGTTGGAGGCCTGTAACCAGTGGTGTCTCCCAAAGGTCAATACTCAGTCCAGTCTTGTTCAACATATTCATTAATGACCTGGACGAGGGGACCAAGTGTATCCTCAGCAAATTCGCTGAGGATACCAAATTGGGAGGGCTGGCTGGCACTCCAGAGGGCTGTGCTGCCATCCAGCATGTCCTGGACAGACTGGAGAGCTAGGCAGAGAAGAACCTAATGGGGTTCAACAAGGGCAAGTGTAAGGTCCTGAAGCTGGGGAGGAAGAACCCCAGGCACCAATATAGGTTAGGGTCAGACCTGCTGGAAAGCAATTCTAAGGAGAAGGATCTGGGGGTCCTAGTAGATAGTAAACTATCCATGAGCCAGCAATGTGCTTTTGTCGCCAATAGGGCCAATGGAATCTTGGGCTGCATAGGGAAGAGTGTGGCCAAGGGAGGTCATTCAGGGGAGACGTCTAGTGTCTAGGACCTCTAGTCTGCACTGGTGAAGCCACAACTGGAATACTGCACCCAGTTCTGGGCTCCCCAGTTCAAGAGCGACAGGGAACTACTAGACAGAGTCCAGCATAGGGCAACAAGTGTGATTAAGGGCTTGGAACATCTCCCTTATGAGGAAAGGCTGAGAAAGCTCGGACTCTTCAGCCTGGGGAAGAGAAGGCTGAGGGGAGATCTTATTAATACTTATAGGTATCTGAAAGGTGGGTTGAAGGAGGATGGAGGTGGACTCTTTTCAGTGGTTCCCAGTGACAGGATGAGGGGCAATGGGCACAAGCTGGAAAATGGGAAGTTTCATCCATATATGAGGAAAAACTTCTTTATGGTGAGGGTGACAGAGAACTGGAATAGGCTGCCCAGGGAGGTTGTGGAGTCTCCTTCTCTGGAGACCTTCAAACCTGTGTTGGATGCAGTTCTGGATAACATGCTCTAGGCAATCCTGCTTTAGCAGGGGAGTTGGACTACATGATCTCTAGAGGTCCATTCTAACTCCAACAATTCCATAATTCCATGGACGCATAAGGTGGGGGATGGAGAGGGGAAAGGAAAAAAAGAAAAATTCTGGTGACGGCACTTAAGGAAGAGGACATTTTCCAACCCTTTCTGGGGACTCCTTTCTAAGCAGGATGGGAAAGACTATGGCTCCAGCATATTCACACACCTCTTGCCTTCACACATGGTAGCATAAAGCTCCATTTTGACAGGTACCTGCAAATGTAACTTGTTCAAACATTCAGGCGCCAGCTGAACCATTGCATCAGGTTCTGTGCCCAGGTTGATCAAACATGGGTGGCTCTGAGGAGTACGGCTGCAACCTTCAACTGTGTGGAAATGAGAATGGAAAGAAGTTCCTTTGGTTTTGGCAGTGCTCCCATTGCCACATCTCGCAGACAGGGAGAATATAAGGGTGCGGGAGTCCAGCACACCCTTTCTCTCCCCCTCTCTACCTCCAACACACCTTTAGTTTCTTCTTATGTCAGGGATGAAGAACCTAACATAAAAAAAACCAACCTTTAAATACCACCATTTGCAGAGGCTTCTAAGAAGAGCAAGGTAGGATAAGTTTTTCTGCACCAGAAAATGGTGCAGAAATGGACTAGAATGGAGTAGATGGCAAAAGGAATTTAGCAGTTCAATGTGCTTTGTACTGATGTGCTGCCATGTTGTTACATCTTCCCTCAGATCTGGTTGACATCTGCTGCAGAGGAACTGAGAGCACATTTTTCAGCAGGTAGTGTAGGTGGAGTCCTTTAGCCAGGAGGTGGATTTAACAGCAAATCCACATAACAACATTCTATTTTCAGCTAGAATAAATGTTTCTTTTGGTAAGGATTTGTCAGTCCCAAGAGGCTTCCTGTCACCCTCCTAAGTCTGAAAAATATACTTGGTTCAACTGTCAGTTTTTACATCCATCAGTCCTATGTCCATTTGATGGTAAAAGAAGTTGCCATCTTTCATAATATTTTAAATACCAAATGACAGGCATTCACATTTATTCCATCCACATTTTTCTTAGCTCAGCTTTTATGACTGCATTTGTGCCAAGCATCATATAGACTCTTTCTAGCCATACTCAGTTGTCCCACCAGAAATTATTCGCTCAGCTTTGCACAGGTGACAGACTACTTCTCAGTTTCTCAGCATTTCTTGGGAGCAAGGGCTTACAATTTGTATTAGATGGATTTCTTCCCAATATTTTGAAGCAGGTTTGAACTGCTGTGCCCTTTCCTTCATGCTGTTACTAATCTTCCTCTGAACTCAGCCAGACTCTGAACACCACAGGCATCGCATTATTTTCTAGCATATACTTAACCCTCCTATATCTACGTTTCTCCAGTTAGCAGTGACATACTTCTCTGTATTAGCAGTGCTGGAGCACTGGCTGAAGCTGGCCAACAGATTCACTGTTGATTTGAGGGTTGGAGCACAGCGGGAGAGATCGCACTCCCAGATCATACATCCCTCTTCTTCCTGCACAGCCCTCAGTCTTCACAGCACTTTGCACAGGAAGATCATGCATATCACCATCCCTGTCTTACTGGTGGAGAAACTCAAGGCCCAGAGGGCAAAAGGGCTTCCCCATGGTCAGCCGGGAGGGCTCAGAGCAGGATCCAGCCCTCTCTTCTTCCACCCAGCTGCTCACTCCAGGAGACACAGGTGTCTTGGCAATGAGTCACAGCCGAGAAATGAGAAATCTCTTGAGTTAGATTAATAGGATCCTGTATCAAAAAGCATACTGTAAGTAAGGACACCTAAATGCTTTTCTGGACCAGAATCAACAGTACTGAAAATTCACTGCAAAAACAATTTGGGTTTTTTAAAAAGACTTTTTTTAATCTTTAGCTGGTAGACGTGAAAAGGTGTAAAATAGAAGCTTTTTTAGATTTATAACATTAATTACTATATATCTTAATTTCCATGAGACTAAAAGAGTTTTTCTGGTATTTTACTTCCTTTGTAAATAATCTGCTGTTAAATATTAAGATGCTTGATTTAGGACTTTTCAGGTCATTGCTGCCATTCCTCATTAACAGATCTGTGTTCCTAACGTCTGAGGAGAAGGCTCAACCATGCTATTACTCACAGAGGTTGTTCGGCTGGCTCCACTATACTTATCTGGGTGAGTAATAGTCCCAGGATTGACCCTTTCACTTTGTTGGAGCCTGCACCAGTAATTAGTTTTTTCTAAGTTATTCCAATAAGTTTTTGGAACATGACAGGCGATCTAACACTAAGTAGGATATTCCCAGTTTAACTCCTAAAGCCTGGCTCTAAAAACTCTTACGCACATATAAATGCAGACCTAGGTATACCCATCTAATCCTTTCAGTACAGAAATACGCCTTACTAAATTCCTAAGTTAACAGTGGTTGCAATTTCAAAGTTTAAAACTACCAAAGAGCAAATAAAGAGATGCAGTTCTAATTCAGTCATTAAATTATCTACATTAAACAACAAAAAAGGCCCTAAATA
The DNA here is from genome assembly GCA_013400555.1 of Jacana jacana. Classification (NCBI taxonomy): domain Eukaryota; kingdom Metazoa; phylum Chordata; class Aves; order Charadriiformes; family Jacanidae; genus Jacana; species Jacana jacana. The sequence continues at coordinate 24,897 of VZTM01039287.1, forward strand.
CATTAAAACACTGGATTTGTATATATAAAAGTGCTGAGGGAATGGATGCTGCACTGTATCAAGAAGAGGTTCCTCATAAGCTTGCCTTCTGAAATTTGTTTATTGTCTGACACTGCAAACCCAGAAAAGAGACTACATGGGTAACTCAGATCCCAAGAGTATCTGTGAAACAGCATTCATCTGCCAAGCGAAGTGAGACCTGTCGTTAGTTCTCAGCTGTGCTCTTTAATAGGAAGGACAAGCCTGTTGTTAAGCTCTTCTCTCCACTTGTTTATCTGACTTGACAGCCCTCATTTCTAAACCAGCATTCCTCCATCTAATTAGAGTAGTTACACTAAATGGAGTAAATAAAACTGAAGAATGTTCCTATTGCATAACACGAAAATCTTTCCCAGGTTCCTCAGCCTTAGACTCTAGTGGCAAATACCAATTCCATGAAATAAAAGAAGCCAAGACTTCGGGAGGACTTCTTTAAAGTTTCCTTTGATAGAAAATTAAATTTATGGCTGAATAAAGCTCTTCCTGAACATTTCTGCATCTGCAAATAAAAAATGGGCTGGAAAAGGCTTATCTTTTGCTGCTGCTTTTCTGAAAGCAGAAGTTAGCAAGAGGCAAGAGGACAACAGAGGTTCAGACCTTCCACATCTACAGAAAAACAGGATGGGCAGGGCTGCCCTCTGCTACTCAGCATCAGGGGAGCTGATAGATACTATCTTCAATGTGGAGAACATCTAGAGAAGGTGGGTACTTCAAAAAGGAAGTCTGGATAGGTTACTGGGTCTCCTGCTGCAAAGAGGGGAAATTTGCCTCAGTGGCTCTTTAAATCTCCCAGAGGGCTTGGTGGAAATTTATGTGATCACTTCACACAATGACATGGCCTTTGGAAAAAGGTGTAGTGGTATGTGACAGGGAAGAGTAGTCTGAAGTAACATGAAGCAGAGAGAAGACATTTTTGTTAGAGAAACAACAAGGGAAAGGATCCGTAGAAAAGTAAACAAGACATGGGGTTGTTTTGTAGAGATGGAAGCTGCCACTAAAGACAGTAAACATCTGGTAGTGTTGATTATATGTTAGGAGCTTAATGAATCATGTATGACTAAATCTAGTATAAGGCTGGTAGGACTGAAGATAAGTCCACAGTTACATATTTGAAAGAGTAAGTACTTACACATCTTTAGTAGTCCCTGTGGCACCTAAAATGAAAAAAAGCACGTTACAAGATAATGGCACAATCCTCTAAACCAACAGTAGTAAAGTAAGCATTTTTCTGCCTGTGTCCTGAGCAATGCAGAAAGAGCAACAGGAATTTTCCACCGTCAGAATGTTTCTCATGATTGTATAGTTTATTATCCTTAATGATTATTTACAGCCTCCCTTAAGTCTTTAAGTCTATCACACACAGCTTTGGGCGGTGATCTCAGTGGGTAAAAATGATGCAGCTGTGGACCAGTGCCCAAGTACAATCACTCGGGATGAGAGCAATATAAGATAAAATTCACCCTTCTGAATGTTCTGTGCTCCGCTTTGCTCAGTCCTCTAGTGGTTTTGTCTGCTACAAAGTAAGTCGCCACAATTAACCAAGCAGTTACTCCTGATTGCCTGTTTATTTTGCTGTTTGATTCAGTTGTTGGCACTACATGTGTAAAATGCAGCTCTGTTCTTCCTGCCAGATAAACAAAGTTTTATAAAACAACTAGACAGAACTAATATAAACATTGGGATACAATCCATCCAAAGCCCCAGACATCTAAAGAGACCAACCCCCCCATTAATTCATCTTGCTATCTAACAAAAAGGCAAAAAGACAAAAGCTACCACCTGGCTGCCTGATTTTCAGCAATTGATTTTTTTTTTTGGTGACTCAGATGCTTCTTGCTGGGAGAGGAACATTCACTCAAGAACAAACTCTTTCCTGTTCCTCCCAAGTTATTAATGCCATGTTGCTATTGCTGGTATATTACTCAGCTGAGTAACCAGCAAATTACCCTTTCTATTAATTACACAAGCTAGGGTAGACATTAGAAAACCTTTCACTTCTCCTTTTCCTCTTCCTCTCATTACTTAGCTGGAAGAACGTATCTGAGCTCACTGAAGAAACTACAGTTGCCAGTCCAAAAGATCTTATGGGTTTGACAGTAGTTTGGGTTGGATTTTTTTCAGCCATGGCACTTCATTTCTTGAAAAACTTTATTTTTGCTGCTAAAAAATATCCATAAATATGAAACATCTTTTGTCTCACTCTGATACATAAGAATATGCCTTCTGTGCCCTTATTTTAAATGCAGAAAGGAAGAAACAGTCCTGCAAGCACTGTCTACCCTAATGGACGGCAGGAAACATCTCCCTTTACAGCTAACTCTTGCACATGATCACAATTCCTATAACTTGACTATCCCTTCTTTTCCCAGCAACATCGTAGACCAGATCTTTATAAGCCTGTACACATTACTTCTGTAAGTATTGCTTCCAGAGTCAGCAAAATCTCTGCACAGCTATAAGTATCAGTAAAAACTCTTAATTAAGCTGGAGGGAGTACTTATATGCACAATAAGATCAGGTCCTCACTTTAAAACTATATTCTACCTGGCAGCTTTCTGAGACTTTTGGGCTCATACATACTACATGTAACTCATTTATACTACATATAAGCCCCCAAGTTAATTGTGTCCAGATGGGAGGTTGGCACTGCAGCGCTGCTTGCAAACTCAATTTCAGCTGATGGAGGGAGACATTTTCTGCTATCCAGAAAATGTCTTCATCTAGAGCCAGCTCAGCTGCGTACCTTCAGGGCACCGCCCCACACATCGAGACAGAGCCTAGGCCAGCAACACCTCAGACAGCATAAGTTTTTAAAAGCCTAGCTCCAATGCTAGCAGGATTTATTTCTTCTTCCAGAAGAAACCATGCCTGTTCTGCACCATATCCACAACTTTCTCATTTTCTCAACCCAAGCTCACCTCAAACTCAGTTTCCCTAAAAAGGTTCATGGCCTTTGCCAAGCCTTTTCTGAGTCTAAACTGACATCTCAGTGCTTTGGGTCCTCACTTGAAAAACTAATGCCTTCCTTGCAGGAAGTATACAAAAAGTAAAAACTGTTTAGTACACAAACTGAAACCTTAGCTGAATGAGGACAACTGTGGGTCTACAGTGCCATTACATCTCCCAGTGGAGATACTAAAGTCAAAGACCAGGCACAGTTCAAGGCCATGTTCCTGTTCAATGCCATACCTGTCTTTAGTGCATTATGGTACAAATATATTCACATTCCGGGGGACCGGAGCTGTCTCTCAAGACCCATCAACTCAGGCTTCGTGCAGAGCTATACAGCTGTGAACCTGTGTTTGGGAAGGGGGACATGCCACTAGCATTCACACCTGGCAGCACTTATTTCCTTCGAATATTAGAGAGGATACTACTGCTGAAAAAACTCACTACAGCACTTTGAAATGCACCTCACAAAAACATTGAGAACTAAATATGGTAAAAAAAAATTCACTTTTTAAGAGATCATTTTTACTATTTATAATAAATAAATACATATAGTAAACAAACAAATAGTTTGTTTTCTGTTGGTTTTATACCAAACAGAATGTTTGGTATAAAGGACCAGGTTCTCCTCACTTCCACTGATGCAATTCTATCGATTTCAGTGCTGTTATTTCTCAATTTCACTAGCAAAAGTGAAACAAGACTTTGGTCCAAATTCACTTGAGTACCACTAACGTATCCGAATATGGATCTAAAAGTATTTATAGTTCACAAACCAGTTTTCTTCCTGGAAGAATTCTGAGCTTACAAACAAACATCACTTCAGCTAGGTGACCCACAAGTACCTCTGTGTAAAAAGTCATTAGGTTTTCTTCATTAGGGAGCCTGAACACTCCTTATACACAGATTTGATTTCACAGGGAACCCAGTAACATCTCAGTTGGTACAGATGTGTTTGTTTTTAAAGTCAAATCCATTCACCCTCAGCCCTGTTACTTCACTGACACATTTCTCCAACTCTTCCATGTTTAGTGAGCGACACATTATTTTATAGCTTCTCAAGTTCCTCCTGCCAGAGGTTCAGCCAAAGAATCTTGTTTACTACTGGTTCACAAACAGCTCATAGCTGTTCCACAGCAGCAGGGCTTAGTCCTCTTGTAGTCATGATATTTTAGATATATGACTTGAGAAAAGCATCACATATTTGAGAGCTTGTCCATTTTTTCCCACTCTATCAGCTTGGACTAAAAAAAGGCAGCACTTGACCCTACAACCCTAGTCCTCAGGCTCACTTTGGTTTGGATTTCTAAAACCTGCCTAACCTCAGCAATAGGGGCAGCCAGGAAGCCGTGTCCACAAAAAATAGGCAGTACTGAGCTGTCCTGAATGACGTCTCTGCCCACGCCACCCACACAGTGGGACCACGGGTGCATTTTGGCATTTCAGAGCTGCAGAAGGAGAAGGAAGAGTACAGCCTGCAGGATAAACGAGGCCCATTCAGCTACACATTGCTCTCTGCCCAAATAATTATGAAGAGAAAAACCATTCCATCTAGAGCAGTGGAGCTGTGATCCCATGGCATTTGAACAGCGCAAATGAAGGAGGACAAAAACGTATCCCAAAGCATCTTCCATTCAGTCAGAGGGGGGTTTGCACTTTCAAAACAACAGCAGCTTTTTATGGCACCCCTGAAGGATTTCAGTACATGCAGAACAAATGCATGAGATGGTTGAAAGAAATAGATAGCCACAGTCAGTACTCCTCTGTGCTGACATCATGACTGAACATGGAAGACAAAGACTTCAGAAAAACATGAAAGGATGAGAGGCAACCACTGACATGAATAAAAATGTGGATACCAAAAATGCCAGTCTCTGACATTAGAACAGATTATGAAACATTTTCCTATTAATTTCCTACAATATTTTCCTGCAAATAATTAATTTTTTTACTAAAACCGTCAAAATTATGCATACATGCATGCAGCAGTTAAAATTATGAATGGGTTTTCTATTCTAGGCTCCTTTCTGATATGCTCCAAAAGACAGCAATATGGAACCAAAACCTAACATCAATTCATTTACTCTACTCTAGAATTCTGTCCTCAGTTACACTGGGTTATATCAATTTACTTCAAATTGATTACTTCTCCAACTCATCAGGTATCAATTCTGTACATAGACTTGACCTGATCAAGCATTCATTTTAAAAATGAGTTGGATCTTAAATAGAATGGCAGGATGGTTTCTTCAGCGTTCCACCAAATTTGCAATTAATAATTCTGTTTAAACTTTATGTGAAAGTTCTCCTGCATCATAATTTGGGTGCATTTGAAGCTCCACACAGACTAACAGCTTCTCTGTATATTTAAATTAAGGCTAGACTGCCAGCCTTCACTGGGTACCATTATTCAAGGGGCTGTCATTGCTACTACAGTTGATACAGAAAGGAGGAGGCAGTTAAAACTGTAACAATTCTAATTACTCTAGAACAAAGGGAAATGCTTTAACTCGGAAAAAAGTAAATTATTGCTTAAGGGTGTGTTTTCAAAGGACCAAAAAAGAAGAGCTTTTTGGAGCTTCTAAAACACCAGAAAATAACATGAAAAAAGGATATGTAAAGCAAGGTAACAAAACATCAGGAATTGATTAATAAAGTTTCCTATGGGTAATGGGAAATTGAAAAAATAAGTATAATCCATATTCAACACAAAAAACAGCCAGGTGATTTAAGAAGGGTGCATATACATCAGTTTACTTGGATCATAGAAGTTACCATTTCTCAACTGAGGAGCTTTTTGCCAGTGTCTGATGCTCTGGAAGGAAAATTTAAACTCTGTGAATTATACTGGTGTTCTGGAGTTCTGCACCACAGACAGAAATGTTATTCTAGATCATGTCTATTAGTTTAGATCTTGCAGAGCATGGAGCTGATAGCTCCTCTGATGTCATTCTAGCCGTGCAACAGAAGATAATCTCGTTAGCTGAACTATCGTTACATATAGGTCTGCTTAGGAAAAATCAAGTTAGGCTACAATAGAAATTTTACCAGAGTAAGAAAACGAGGACTAGTGTAACGCATCTAATGTATTCTGTGAAGTATGCTACAACATTATCCTTAGTCATATAATACAACAGAGAGTGTTACAGGTTAATTATATGTTCTGTACCTTTAGCTTTGACATTACTGACTGTAGAATAGTCATAACTGTAGCACTGAAGAGGTAGTCATGCTGTGCGAGCCACAAAATTAATTTGTATTTGCACTGTATTCACATCTTTCAGGAAAACATTGAGACACTTCCCTTAAAAGCTCTAGAGTTCTGATTTAAAATGGTACATCTTTTTCTTCCCCTACTCCAAATAATTTTATTAGACACTTTGTAAAAAAAATGCTAAATGGAAAAAGCTAAATAGGAGGCATCAGACTTCTTACTTTTATTACCAGTTGTTGGTTGTTAATATACCATAGACTGCATGGAGTGATTCCTGCCTGACAGCAGTGAAATGAGAATTGGACTTTTCAGAGCTGTACTTGCTTTGAAAAGGTCTATCAGGGCAACAGTAATAATTCTGTTATAATTATTATGTGCTTTACATGGCATTGTTGGGTTTTTCTCCCGAAAATAACAATGAACTAAAACACTGGAGATCTGTGGACCATTTCTGAAGAGTATGCAAAAGGCTGCCACAAAATGCAAGTTCAAATGTTTGAGGAATAACAATACACATAAGTTAAACTACTGAAGAGGCCATACCTTCAGTAAAATCACTTGAATCTACAAGCCAAAACCTGTAGCAAATCACTGCCTTTAATGCAACAGTAGACACATATATTTTAAAAAACCCAAAACTTCTAGTTCACAAAGTTCACTAAATACTACTGCTGTCAGAGCTGGTCTACTGGACATTATCCATGTGTGTCCCGGTACAAGTTCCGCAGGGTGGCCAGATCAACATTAACCGTGAAGCTACCACAAAGGGACTAATAATCAACTCAAAATCTTCCTCTGAAGTTCTCTGATACTGGTTCTGGTGCTTCTGCCCAGCAAACAGAAATGGAATGTGACCAACCATCACCCCAGCAGCATGAAGTCATACACTGACAGCTTTGTCACAGGAGTCAACTAATGGAGAGAATTAAGGTCTGCAACCAGGACAGCGCTAATAGGAGTGCTGGAAGTTCAAGCAAATTCATACAGTGCATTCTTCGTGGATGAGAGGCCTTTGATCTATACACTTAATTTGTAGTCATTTGACAGAAATCAATATAGCAGAAAAGCCTCCTCTAAGAATGTGAAGTGCAGGGTTTAGGGGAGAAACCAGCAACACGCCACACAAACATAGACACATAAATACAACTTGGAGAAGGCATCATCATTCACGGCCAACGATGTGCTCCATTCTGCAATTTGGGACTGGCACCACCCGAGACACCACTGACGCTCTGGATAAAGTGAAAATGGTAACGAATGAAGAGCCAGTCATTCTAACTGGACTGGCTGTTATTTTGCTGTGTATTTTCAAGAGGTTAGGAAGCTAACAAATGCACCCGAGAGACTTACTACAGGAACTGAAACAGGTGGCAATGTTTGCCAAGTGCAGGCAGGATGAAAAATGACGGAGAAATGCTCACATCTCTAACTATATGGTGAAAGTCCACACAATCGATTTTCATATACTTTGCTTTTTTTTGCAGGGGCTGGGGGGAGGAAGAGCACAAACAGCATCATCTTCCCAGATCTTATCTCTTGTGAAAATAACAATGAACAAATAAGGGAGGCAGCTGGACACACCAGCCAGCGGTACGCATTAACATGCAAGAAACCTCGATCTTGGAATATCCTCTGACTTTTCCGGCAAGCAGAGGAGAAGTGGCACAAATTGGTTTCAGAAGTGGCATTCGTGGCCTTATAGGGAAGCAAAGGGGATGGAACTTACACCCCCGGCAGGATCCTTACGTCCAGCTCCTGGCCTGGCCTCGCCGTGCCTAGGAGAGCTACTGTTGGAGGTGGCGACCCCAACGACACCCCGGGCACCAGAAAGCCTCCGGTGTCCCCCGGCGGGCCACATCACCCTCTTTCTCTCTCTCCCCTGAGCAAACGGATCAACCTCGGAAAAGGAAGATGCTCTTGCAGGAGCACGGGCAGCGACTCCCGCGGCTCGGGCAGGCACATCCCCCGAACCGAGGGAAGGGTGGGAATGCAGCCCCACCGGAGGTGAACGG
>VZTM01039287.1:33125-51264 GCA_013400555.1 Jacana jacana
CCCCTCCTCCTCCTTCTCTTCCTCCTCCTCTCCTCCCTCCTCTCCCCACCCATCGCCCAGGAAACCGCTGGCCCCGAGCGCCGCCGCCCGGCACAAGCCCCGGCCCCTCACTGCAGCCCCCGTCCATCCCCGAGAAAAGCCATCCCCTACCTCCGCGGGCTTTCCCCTAGCCCCCACCTCCCCGGGGACTGTTAAGCCGGAGATAAGGCTTCACACCGCCACGACCCTGCACGACCCCGAACGACCCCGACAGGAGGGCAGCAAGCCAGGAGTTGCCCCGAGTAGCTGAGGTCTCACGCGTTTGGCGGCACTTTTGGGACACTATTCCCCGCGGGGGAAAGGGATGTCACCGCAGGTCTAGGCTACGAACCCTATATGCAGTCAGTAGCACCCACTTCGCTATTATTCACAAGTATTTATCGGTGGCTTTTAGTATTTCTTTTCTTATAGAAACATGATGGTGAAACGAAAGACCTGCTGAGTCGACGAGAGCTAAAGGTTCACTTGTCCCAATTGATGTCAAAAGCACTGAGAAATGGGCAAGATGAGCCTGCAAAGCCTGCAAGAAATCTTAGTTTTATTCAAAATTCCTACAATTCCCCCAAAACAATTTGACTTATTTTCTGCTAACCCAAACCTTTCTTCCAAACACAGCAGTAAAAAATTTCCAGACCTCAATGGCTTACTCTCATTCAGTCCTCTCAAACGACTGGGAGCTGAAATCCAATGGATACAACTAGATGTCTAGATAGGCAGATATTACTGCTACAACAAATATGTTTAAGGACTCAGAAAGATGTTTTGGGAGATGTCATATATATACCAGTACGAGCATCACAGTTGCACAGTGTCTTTATTACAAAAGGATCAGGTATAAAATGCTGCTGCCTGATTTTTCAGCCTATTCGGGGAAAGAAAAGAAAGACATCACAGTTCTCTTAGACTTCCCCAAAAGCACATATTAAAAACAAGCACGTCCAATAAGCAGTGAAGTCAACAATGTCCAGTCTCCTACGCACTGATGCCTTGGGGGGCACACCTGCATGGCCTCACTGATGTCTAAACCAGCAGTGTGCTCACCTCAGAGCAGGGTGGGCTTTTGTAGGATCTGCCTCCTCTGGCTGGCCACCTATTTTCGTGATATTTGTAGGAAGTCAGTATTTTTCAGGGTCTTTGCCTATACCGCCCTGACAAATTGCCTGAATCTGAACAATCAGTTAAAATTGGAATAAAGCATATGTGCCCGGTAGCCCTGCTTTATTCCAATTTTAACTGATTGCTCAGATTCAGGCAACCTACACTCCTTCCTCGCCACCAGCAGCCCTGAAGCGTGCAGGCAGCACGACTGCGTGCGTTTTGCTTCAGAAAAAAAAAAAAAATCTCAAAGGTCCACTGCCACATTTTTTTTATGACCAATTTTCTGAAAAATCACCTATAGAAAAATAAACCCTCAGGCTGAGCTTTCAAGTGCCAAGCGTCAGCCCAAAGTGGATTTTTAACAGCAGAGTTAAGAAGGAAGAAAGGGTGCTCTGAAAGCAAGGCTGAAAGTCATGCTGCATCAAATCCCATATGGTTTTCTAATACAAAACCAAACAAAAAACCCCAGCAACTCACACGGACCACAGGCTTGCCACACCGTGGAATAATCTATGAATGTGGTTTGAATATGTGATTTACCTGGGAAGAAGCAGTTGTGGTGAGCACAGAAACCAAGCCATCTCTTCACATATTAGAAGAGGTGGCTGGGAGGCAAAAACACCCTGGAGATGCCTTCACACCGAGCTATTGCCCTGGCCACAAGGAGAAGATATGAGGTTGGTTCAGAAACCTGCAATAGCATTAAGGATAACAAAAGGAGGCTGTCACTTCCTTCTAAGTGCTCTCATCCATCTTACAAGTTCAGTGTAACATACACAAGCTGAGCACCCTGTGTGCACTAACTATACTGAGTTCAATAAGGCAAGAGGCTTCCAGCACACCCATCCAAATCTGGAGATAGTAGTGGTTCCAGGGGACTTGGGACAAAGGGCATATGATATATTCCTCTACATACTGTCTGAAATTGGAATGAGTCAGCCCCTCCTGAACCTTTTTAAAGAAAAGCCCCGAGGCAAACTCTCTCTCGGCAGCTGTATTGTAGGCGCCTCCTATTTCAAATAAAAAGACAGAGTCACAAAAATTTAGTTTCAACTTTACCCATGTTCACCTTGTGTTTATCTGTGACAAGGTTTAGTTCCAACTTTACCTGTGTTCTACATAAACTGAGCATTTAACTTTAGAATCATAGAATCATTCAGGTTGGAAAAGACCCTTGGGATCATTGAGTCCAACCATCAGCCCTACTCTACAAAGTTCTCCCCTACACCGTATCTCCCAACACCACATTTAAATGACCCTTAAACACAATCAGGGATGGCCTGATCAGCCACCTCCCTGGGCAGCTGATTCCAGTGACTGACCACTCTTTCTGTGAAGAATTTTTTCCTAATGTCCAGCCTAACCCTACCCTGCTGCAGCTTGCAGCCATTCCCTCTCGTTCTATTGCTAATTACCCATGAGAAGAGACCAGCACCAACCTCTCTACAAAGTCCTTTCAAGCAGTTGTAGAGAGTGATAAGGTCTCCCCTCAGCCTCCTCTCCCTCAAACTAAAGAGTCCCAGCTCCCTCAACAGCTCTTCATAAGATTTATTACTGAAAATAACTGGTAGCAAAACACAGTTGCATAAGCAAGTTAATTAAATGAGGGCTTTACATTAAGGGAATGGAGTCCTCAGAGCAGCATGTTCCCCGCATTAACAAACTGTACCTGCCATCATATACCCTACATACTCCATTTTCTCTGAGGAAGATTGGGAGATGTGTGGATGTGAGCTCCTGTAAGTATTTCAGAAAGTGCAGTGAGAAAGGACTTTGTTATTCTTTCCCTAAATCAATCTAAAACTTACCCAGCTGGGAAAACACATTCATTAATGGGATTATCCCAATCTGAAATTCCAGTGATTTTCTCTTTTTGGACATTTTTGGCTAGTCTGAGTGTTTGAAATCCAAACAATCTGTCTGTCACACTGGTATGCAGGTCTATGGAGAAGGATTTTTAAATCCCATAGTTACTTCTGGGAATTAGGAAGCAGCACTTATTTGTACATGAATGTATACTTTCCCAAAGTCCTTTTTTTATCTAGGCATACATATAGAAACCTGATTTGCTCATGATTTTTTCTAACAAAACACTTGCTTCCAAAGGCTTGTATCTCAGCTTATGCAAGGATAGAAAAATCACAGTGCTAATTATGATCTCCTGTGTATTCTCTTTTTGAGAATGTCTTTTAGATATGTATGTTCTCAAAACCACAAGTGTCCTCAAAAAAAGTCTGTCCGTCAGCAGTAATTACATCCCAAGATTATTTGTTTTGTAATCAAATTTACAACAGGGATCCAATTTAGACAAAACTTTCCCACTGTAGGGGTTGCACTACAAATCCATTGTCAGAGTTAAAAACGTAACCACGTTGTTCATGGTAGATTCTCAGTTCCAGTATTTTGAAGTTCAAATTCCAGTGTTTTCAGGCTACTTTGTGCTAAGTTTCTCCCTGGGCAGGTTTACAGTCCTGCTACAGCACCGTTGCTGCACAGCTGGGCTAGTAATTTTCACTGACTTGTTCAAATATTACGGTGCCACACAGATGGTGGTTGTGAACATTTAGCCACAAAACATTGGCCAGGTACTCCAATTTCCCAGTAAGCCTGCAAGGATGATTCTGCTTGAAAAAAATCATTGGTCCAAGCCTCATTCTACCATGGACAAACGCACTCTTGGATCAACTGGGGGCTGTTTGCTTTTACATGTCAGTAAACAAAGTCAAAATAAACAAAGTCAAAATCAAGATATTCAATTATTTTCATTGTTATAAAGAAAAAAGCAGATCAATAACTCTTTGGTAAAAGCTATCATGATTCCACAACTGTTGAAGGTCTGCACTACATGGCAGTGGGAAGTGCTTCAGAATTTTATATACAGAGAATATCTCTGCATTGCTGTGCGTATTTTCAGAAAAAAAAAAACATTGCACTCTTAACAGAAAGTTTTAACAACTTTGATTTGGGGAACAGAAATCAAATCAATATACCAACAAAACCCAGAGCCCCCCATGTTTCTATAGTATTTCTTAGCAATGTTTATATTGTGATAGGACTTGATGATCACTCCAGTCTGGACCCAACTGTGCAAGGTACTACCTGGACACATAATGAATTTTAATGGAAGTCAGAAAGACAAGAAATAGCTTATGGGTGAGATAACAGAGAAGCCAAAATAGGAAGCAGTGGGATAGGATTACTATTAAAAAAAAAAATAGGATGTGCTTAACAAGATCATATAAAATCTATACCAGGTCAAAACAAAGATCCACCTTGCTCAGGTTCCTGTCTCTGATAGCAGCTGAAAGACCAGTTGAAACTCTCATGATATGTCCTCCCCAAATTCTCCCATTTTCTAGCATTTGCAGATCAGTCTTCCCGAGACAGACATGGTTGCTATTTATTTAGCATTTCTCCTCTATGAACCTGTCCTGCCCATTCTTGAACCCAGGTAAATGCTCAGCACCCAAAACATCCTGTGTTCCCCTTCCCAGCCACAAGTGATTTGAAGAACCCCCTTTTGCTTGCTTTGACCCTTGCTCCTGCCTTCTTCAGCTATTAACAGCTTGTCCCTTGCATCAGGATAAACACTGATCCCCCACTCCACACCACTTTTGTCTTCATAGTAGTATAAACAGCAAAGAATCAATACTCCATATCCCCCACCCTAATCTTTAATTAGCAGCAGTGATGGTAAGCTGTCATTTCCTGGCAGCTGTACCAAGAGGTAGTTAAAGCACTTTGAAAGGGATTTTCTGTGAAAGGATTAAAAAAGAAACCCAACCAAACCCCAAACATTCTAGAGACTAAATTCTGCTAATAATAGCAAGTTCATACAAGAAGCAGTGCAAGGACCCTGCATGGAGGCAGCAGCCAAACTGCATTGTGCATCACGGACTTACTGCAATCCACACGGTGTGTCCCCCTGGCCCCCTCCCTTACGCTCATTAGCAATGAGAAAATGGGGATAAAGAGCATTCTATATAATCTCCCCCTCTTCCTTTGGCTGCCTGAAGGTCCCCTGCTCATCATGAGAGCTTCTCAGCACCAACCCCACACTCCTCTGACTCCTCAGCTGTTCTTGCCTCACCTTGAACTTACCAGTGAAGTGAACTGCCCACAGGTGGGCAAGGTAGCCTTATAAACACTGATCCCCTACTCCACACCATTCATGACTTAAATCACCCACAGGACATTATTTGTCATGGCAATACAATGCAGGACAGACTCAAACTACAAGAACTCATAACAGAAGGAAAAACAATTCGACTCCTTCCAGTGACAGCGGAAAACTTGACATGAGTATTTCTTTTACATCAAAATGATGACTCCTTCTATTTGAAACACAGAATCGAGTAGAACATATTCCTACAACACCTGGCAAGAAATTAACAAGGAAGCCACTGGTCAGCCAGGGAGAAATGCAAGCTTATCACTAAGTGGACGGCCAATATATGTCGAACAAATGTGACTATTAGCTTAGCAAATATGCCAGCTTTACAAAAAATCCCTCCCCAAACTCTGACAGAATGAATAGCAATTAATTTTCAAATAATTCTTTCTGAATGTGATTATTGTTCATAGTTATGAAAATCCCTTTTGTTTTTAAAAGCTAACAGTCCAGGGCATATGATTCTTAGCTGATTCACAAGGTAGAAATAGAATTCAGGATTAAAACTTTCAAAGGTAAGTTCATAGGGAAAAAATAAGTGATAATTCAACACTAGCATGTTCACATCGGTGTCACGTCTGTTCCTAAAATCACCTAGATTTTAGCACACAGACCTGCAAAGAGTTTTCAAAGAATTTGCTCCTGAGGTCAGTTATTACCCATTCCCTGTAAGATCTTTCAGAGCAATAAGGATGATTCGGTTTTGGGCGGTGTAACCAAGCATTATCCGAGCTCACGGGATCCCTGTCTGAGTGAGGATCACTGTATCAACCCCAAAGCTGATTGAGAAGGTATATTTTTTCAGTCTCCTTAAACATCTGCATTCCAGTTCCAGTGAAATATAATTCCAATATCTGCAGCACATTCAGGCCCAGGAGACTGAATTTCCAGCTTTCAAGAAATGGTTACATTCGAGACATCAGAGTCCTCCCTGGGAAAGGCAGAGGAAAACAAGAAAAACTCCCTAGAGATCTTTACCTAAATGCAAATTATGCCCCCCCCCATGTCTTATTTCTTCAGAATCACTTAGGTAACTACCTCACCTTTTCCCTTTCCAGATACAAGTAGAGGATCCCTGTAACTTTTAATCAATAAAATTCTAAATTGATGGGCACATTTTTCTTCATTCCCCATCTCGTTTGAAAAAGATGCTTGGCTCAGCGTTGGTGCTTTTGCTGCTACAATCCAAGGCAGGTGCCCTTGAAAATAACAAATGGACAAACGCTTACACTGTATATTCAGAAACAGTTTGGAATCCTTTCTGAGCCCAAAATGTTGAGATATATGCTGTATTAGATCCCTCTATTAAAGGTCCTATAAAAATACAGAAGGTAGGTAGCAGTGATTTCTACATCTGAGGTCACTCAAACTTCATGTTACCACCATTGATAACAAACAGTCTCCTGAAGCTCTACTCCGGAGGAGAAAAGCATCTTACTTTCTTCTTTTAATATGCTATGCAGACAGAGTAAACTCTTCCCTCTGTCTCTCACTACATAAATTAATTGGTGAGATGCTGCTAAATCAGCTTTTACAAAGAAGGGATCACAAAAATGAAAAGACTGAAAAATGGCAAAAAGCTAGAGAAAGGGGTTTTCCACCGAGATGTCACAGAGATGCTGGTGCAGCAGTGCATCCCTTCAAAACAAAGCACGTGCTTCACTTCAGGCGTAGGCTTAATTGCACTGATGTGCACTTAACAGTCACTGGCACCGCTTGATGAGCCTAAACCAGCACTCCAGTAGTGTAAGACATCTTTATCTAGACGCCCGAGAGAAAACTCTCCTCTCCTCAAAAACGTCTATGAGCAAAGGACCACCTCTCAGGAGACCGTCCTCTGCACAACACCCTCCTCTGCCTTAGGGAAACCCACACTTTCTTTTCAAGACAGGCCCTTCTGCACACAAGGCTCCATTTCGCTCAGCATCGTGGGAAGATGGCATCCCTCCTTTATCTTCTTTCCATTTTCATGTACTTTTTCAGATGCAAATTCTTCCTCTGTCGTTGATACAGATTTTCTTTATAGTTTTCCACGGATAGTAATCGTTTCTGCCTTATGTTGGTAACAAATCTCAATAACACAAACCAATGCCTTGCTTTTGTTTGCAGAGTACCTGCAGACTGTAGAAAGAGAAGACACATCCTCATGACCAAAATGTCCTCATCAAACCTATTTATCTGATTATTTAATACCTTATCTTTTTAAAACATAGATAGGGCATATATAATTCACTCTGGGTGGAACTTTCATAACTTTTATGTGTCATTTTATTGAAAACATGGAGCTCTGCTTTAGCAAATACCAGCGAGGTTTAAAAAGAGAAAAGATCTACAGCCATTAAACCAGCACCTCTTTACCTAAATATGTGTTTAATACAAGAGGATGCTAATCATTTTGATTAATTGAAACTTCTGTCATAGTAGGTATAAGGTAAACAGAAATTGTTCATACAATTAGCAACATGGAAGCAGCGTGTGTTAGCTTATTCAAAAAACACCCACGTATGCCAATTATATTATTTTGCATTGACTGACAAAAAGCAAAAGTATGTTTTTAACACTGAATTTTAATCAGAATGTGATTTTTGACAGATAAAATACTAGTAATTTTTAAGCACTTAGAGAAGGCTTTTGTATACATAATTTGAAATATTTGTAAGAGCAGAGTATTTGTACACATGAAATAAAACAAATCACAAGCAATCAGTGTGTGTAGATACATGATGTTCTTATAGGAGACATCCTTTTAGCACCTATTAGCCATTGGGGGGATATGGATTTGATGGGGTGACTGTTCAGTGGATAAGGAACTGGTTGGATGGTCACAGAGGGTGGTACTCAAAGGCTTGAGATCCAGAGGGTGAGCAGTAACAAGTGGTGTCCCTCAGGGGTCCGAGCTGGGGCCGGTGCTGTTTAATATTCTCATCAACGATACAGATAGAGGGATTGAGTCCACCATCAGCAAGTTTGCAGATGACACCAAGCTGTGTGGTGTTGTCGATACACCAGAGGGACGGGATGCCATCCAGAGGGACCTGAACAGGCTGGAGAGGTGGGCCCAGGTGAACCTCATGAGGTTCAACAAGAGCAAGTGCAGGGTTCTGCACCTGGGTTGGAACAATCCTCACTATCAATACAGACTAGGGGATGAGGTATTAGAAAGACCTGAGGAAAGGGACTTGGGGGTGCGGATGGATGAGAAACTGGACATGACCACGCAGTGTGCACGTGCAGCCCAGAAGTCCAATAACATCCTGGGCTGCATCAAAAGATGTGTTGCCAGCAGATCCAGAGAGGTGATTCTGCCACTTGATTCTGCTCTGGTGAGACCTCACCTGGAGTACTGTGTGCAGGTCTAGAGCCCTCAATATAGGAAGGACATGGACCTGACGGAGTGGGTCCAGAGGAGGGTCACAAATCAGGTGGTTGGAGCACCTTTGCTTTGAGAACAGGCTGAGGGAGCTGGGGTTGTTCAGCCTGGAGAAGAGGAGGCTCCAAGGAGACCTAATAGCAGCCTTCCAGTATCTGAAGGGGACCTACAGGAAGGCTGGGGAGAGTCTGTTTACAAAGGCCTGCACTGACAGGACGAGGGGCAATGGCTTCAAGCTGGAGAAGAGCAGATTTAGATTGGATATTAGGAATAAGTTCTTTACCAAGAGGGTGGTGGAACACTGGAACAGGTTGCCCAGAGAGGTGGTTGAGGCCCCTTCCCTGGAGATATTCAAGGTGAGACTTGACGAGGCCCTGGGCAACCTGATCTAGTTGGGAGTGTCCCTGCTGACTGCAGGGAGGTTGGATTAGATGACCCTAGAGGTCCCCTCTGGCCTGGACCATTCTATTATTCTATGATTCTAAATAAAGGTGACAATTTCCTCTCGCTTATATGACTAAAGATGAAGCAGTTCACCCTTGTTCTAACATAGAGTCAGCTTCTGGATCCAAAAGTAGAGGCAAGGGGGAAAGAAAGACACAGAAATGCAGAGACTTTGGGAACCTCTGCATTAAACACTTCATCTAGTTTCATTCATTCCAGGTTTAACAACGTAATTGAGGCAACACACCAAAAGCAAAGGCCAGCTGTTCCTCAATATATCCTTGGAATTACTCCCAAAACACCAGTATTTTGTTTACTAGTATTTGAATCTGCAAATGTGTCCCAAAAATCATGACTTGGGGCTCTTAAAATGCTTGGAATTGCATAAAAAATATGAACTTATCTTAAAAATAATGGCTATGGAGATTTACTTCTTTGATTTCTAATCAGTGAACATTAAGGTTTTGAGGACTTGCATTTGCTCTTTCCTCCACTGTGATAACGCCTAGACCTTTTCCAGCAAAACCAAAATCTCTTCTATCTCATAACAAGAAGCACACATTGCTCGGGGAAGCTCCGATGGGGGGAGGACAGCCCCGGTAGCCCCATGCAGCAAACCTGCCCCAGAAGGCTGTGACGTGATGAAATCACATGTGCCAGCAGAAACGATCCAAATATACAATAGTGAGAATGAGAACAGATCTGGAATCAAATCTAACAATAACCAAAGCGTTTATTTGAAACCAAGCCCCTCTTTCTCAATTTGCTTTTCAAAGTACTGAACACTGCTCCATTTGGCAATGCCACAACTCAGGGCAAACCAAGTGTAACAAAACCTCTGAAGTGCTGTATGCACAAGTGGTTCTGTTCAGGCAAGGGCTGAAAAACTCTGCAGATTTTTATTTTGTCATAGATTCCCTTCAAAGCAATTAAGTTACTTTAAATGCTGCCGAGAACATTTTCCAGTGCGTTATTATCCATGTTCCCCCAATCACAGATACACATTGCTGTTCTGATTGGGACTTTTTTCTTTTTGCTACTTCATACAAGTTTGATATGAGAGGGTGAAAAACTAATTAGGAACCATCTAAGAAAAACTGATGTGTATTATTAGATCCAATTGACTTTGTCTGCCGTACATGTTGTCTGAACGCTTCACAAAGACAGACGCCTGCTGACCCAGAATCTTGTCAGCACTTATGTTTACAGAGTGTTTAGAGATAATGACTGTATGTGACCCTTGAACTAAATGTTCTGTTTTCAAAAAGTGAAAGAAAAACAAAGATAAGCAATGTGTTACCATAAATGAATTTGAAAGAACTGGAGAACTATTTACTGACCCAGCCAACATTTATATGCCTGATTAACCTCCAGGAGTTTGACCGGCAAAACACCAGTTTCTGTGTTTGCAGGGCTGGAGCCAGGTAGTTAAGTGCACAGGTAGCATACAGCATCGTTACGAAACACCTGCCCGCATCGCCAGTCTCACAGTGGGAAGCAAAAAGGGCAGGGCAGCTTCCCTGCTGCAAAGCAAACTCAGGAGACGTTGATGCGAGGTGCTCAAACAGCCACATGGGGTGGGCAGTTTAGCGCCAGCAAGCTGCCTGCAGCCCGGTGAGGTTGCTAGTACCTTGCTAACCGTGGCTTTTATCCCAGGAAAAAAAAAATGAGAGAGGTTTGCCAACTGGAAGAATTATTTTGATAGCAGCTTCAGTCTGGCCCTGACCAGCCTTCCTGGGGACCATGCTCTACAGCCTTCCCAGGGACCATACTCTTACCCATGTTGCAAGACCAGCACATCTCTGACAAGACACTTCCAAGAGCTACAACGCTATCAAAGGTAATAACAATACATGGCTTGCAAGCTCCACTGTAACCATTCAGCTCTGCTCCCCGTGTACTCCTGACTGGCCCCCACCAAAGCAAGCCACCAGTGTGCCTGGGTGATAATCCTGCCGCAAGCAACGATGCTGGATGGAGCCTCTCAAGTACACACACTGCACAACTCTGGCTGTCTGGCAAGCCCTGCATGTGCAACAGTAGGTCAAGTCATATGATTGGAAAGGGTTTCCAGTATTTTGGCTTTCTCCAGACAGCAGAAGAACTTCTAAGTGGCTGTCACGGGATGAAAAATTGGGAATGTCTGATCTTGTGAAGCTGGAAACATCCGAGCACTGTGGAGGAACACAGTGGTCAGTGAGAAGGCTCCTGCTGAGCTAGACTGAGGGTACTCAGACCTTCTGCCTGGGCAGCACATTTTCCTGGTATGCCAGCACTATATGCATGCTGGTGGCACTTCTGTGGCAGTCTGCCCAGAGGAGTCACTCACCTTCAGGAAACAAACAGATGGTCATATCGGTGCCCATTTGGGCGCTGCCTAGAGTTTCCTTTTTGCTTTCTGCCTCATCCTGGGTTGGTTTTTTTTAATGCTGTTTCTCTAAAGACATGAGCCGACAGTCTGTTGCACCACCAGGTCCTGCTCTGCCTTCGCCTGGAGCAGTGCAGACAGGCTCTGCTCAAGGGGAGACGCAACCAGGAGAGAGGCTATTCAGGGGCACCAGTGGTTTGCAGTAGTTTCAGTTATGGACCAGGACCTCCCTGTGCTATACCACGTCCCCAGAACAAAAATAGCCCAAACAGGAAGCAGGGAGGCTAAAATGCCAATAATAATGCCAGTTGACCTTTGTGGACTTCCAACAGGTCCTAGGATGTGTTCTACTCTCTGTAAGTGTTCTGACTTCAGCGTTCAGCTTTTTTAGCTGAAGCAGCCATGGAAAGATGCCAAGGGATGGTGAATTAAAGGGAGTGATCAGAGTTAAGACAACACAGACTTTCTGATTCTGTTGCTGAGAAGGAAACACAAAGTGCAGGTCCTGGTTAGTTCAGGTGATCTCACAATAAAAAATTAGGCTAAAACCTGACTTTAGGCACAGTGACAACATTAAGTGCATTTGCTTCTGATATTTGTATTAATGGTGCACTTAAATACTATAATAGAAGGGCTCTGAGCCAGTGCGGTCTCTGACACTACACTGACAGCCCCACCTGCAGATCCAACCTGCATTTGCAACAGGGTATTCTGAACTTTGGTAACCTTTATAACCTTTATACCCAGCAGGTTACTTATTAGCATTTCATAAAACAATTACATGCCGGGCATTAGACGTCTGCTATTTTGATCTACAAAATCATACCACACGCCTGTTTCTTCGATCAAGCACTTGCGTTATTCTTTCTGTCACTTGTATTTTTCAGAGTGAGGCTTTTCACTGTACCTTATATACCACTGCCATCCATTGGACCATCACCTGAAACAGAAGTGTCTGCTAGGTTAGGGAGCAACATACATTACAAAATAGTGTGGCTAAAAGGAGAAAGGAGCCTGTATCTCAGCATATGCACTGCAAAAAAAAAACCCAACCAACCAAACAAAAACCCTCCCCAACTTTTGGACAAATAAAAAAAAAATTAGCTTAAAATATTTCAGTACTTCCCCCTACCAACAGAGTACCCGTCTCTGCTTGCTCCTGTGCCTTGCAAAGCAAATGCAAGCTGTTAAATCAGATGCCCTTCATCAGGCAGGCTCCCAAATGAAGGGTTGTGACAATGCCAGCGGAGGCCAGGCACCGCAGGGCAGAGGCAGACGTGGGGGAAGCGGTGGCAATACCCCTAGCTGGTATTTGTCATCAGAGACTCCGGCTTTTGAAATAAAAATATTCTTACTCTGGATCTGGATGGAGGCTGCTGATGTACCTGGTAACACGAGGGAACTTAATTGTCCTTAAATTACATGGAATTAAAGATGGCAGTTACGCTCTCCACTTTCCAAGAGATTTTAATTCAATCCATCCCACTAGCCAGTCCATCTGTACATACCCATTTTGGCATACTACTAATGTGTTTAATGGAAATAAACAAAGCCATGTGTTTTATGTTAAAACAGAGCATGAGATCCTGGTTACACAGCAATTAATAATTTCAGTGGAATTTTATTTCAGCCTGGTATTAACTTGTGGGTCATACACAGAATCACAAGATACTCCTTCTCTATGGGTCCAAGAGTTCTCCTGTACATTTAGGTGCCCTGGAATTAATTTAAGCAGTTATCTATCCGGATACTATTAAAAGTTGCTTTGGGTTGTTTCTGGTAGTGAGAGTAGTGAGAGTCCTGAGAGTCTTTTTTCAAATCTTTCACTAGTAAAGAACTAATCTGAAGCAATTTATTGCTACTATCATTTAATATGCCCTCTATATTTATGCAGGAGAGCTGCACAACTTAGGGTAAACTATTACACCTCTAAAAGTCATCTGTAGTTCAAAGATTTCTTTCTTACTGAGCATGAAAAAGAGTAAGAACATGAAGACACTGTGTCAAAT
This sequence comes from Jacana jacana, assembly GCA_013400555.1. Classification (NCBI taxonomy): domain Eukaryota; kingdom Metazoa; phylum Chordata; class Aves; order Charadriiformes; family Jacanidae; genus Jacana; species Jacana jacana. Next base: position 46,625 of record VZTM01039287.1, read on the forward strand.
ACATAAATAGACTCAGCTGACTTAGCAAACATGTGACTAGCACACTGCTGCTGTCCTGGTTTGAGGCAAAACAAACCAATTTTCTGTTCAGTAGTTTTACTTTTTTAGCTGGGCCTCTTCTAACTAACTAAAGTCTGAAATTAACAGCACATTGTTCAGAGAGTGTTTCGTCTCACAGTGATAAGACCTGATTATACCAAGGGATGGTATGCAGAGAGGCCCTTGCTTATACTTACTGCTAGAACAACCAAGGTCAGGTAATTTTAAACTGGCCAATTAGGGTATTCCATCCCATCCGCATCATGCTCAGTAAAAAAAGCTGAGGGATCAAGGGGTGGTTAGTTTTTTTTTTCCTTCCTTCAATGGCCGACGTCTGGGGAGGACCCTGTCTGTTCATCTGCCTTTGATCCAGCTCCTGCCGGTCACCGAGTCCAGCCTGGGACATTCACTGGTGCTGCTGGTGACGTGATCATCGTCCTGGGAGCCTGATACGGTTTTGTATAGACTGTATACTTTATTTTCTTTATCCTTCCTTTTATATTCTTTTTAATGTTTCTTTTTATTGTTTATTATATTATTGTTATTGATATTTCATTAAAGTAGTTTAGTTTTATCTAAACTCCTGAATCTCTTAATCCTTTCCTCTCCTCTCTTTTCCTTAGTGGGGGGGAGGAGGGGTCATCATCTGTCCAATTGGTCAAAACCACGACAGCTGCTCAGAAATTTCTTGTAAAGTATAAGGTATGAAGCCAAAAAGGAAGTATAACGCAATATGTTCTTTAAAGTTATAATGGAACATATGAGAAAGAAAACACAATGCAATATGACTTACTCTGTAACTAGTCTAACCAGAAAAAAATAATTATAGTCAGCTCTCCATTAATACTGGGTGGATTATCAAATTTGGAAATAAATTATGCTAAGGATGCACAACAGCTGCCTTGTTTCCAAACAGGCCAATTAAAACTGGCAGGGCTTATTCACTCACACGAGGCCCCGTCCAGGCTCAGCGCTCCTGCTTCCAGCCCCGAGCTGGCACTAGGCTGTGAAGAAGAACAGCACTTGGGCAAACCTGGAACCGTGGCACTGAGACCCTGGGGTCACACAGAAGGCACAGTCCCCATCTGCATCTCATGCTGCGGTCCCTTCTGTCTCTCGAGCACAGGCAGTCAGGGGAGGACCATACTTGACTGGCTGGTTACCAAGGGATATTCCTGACCAGCCTCAAACTGGAACAAGGTTCCCACACACAAAACCCCAAACTCAAGTTTGAAGATGCACTGCAAAGCTGCAGTAGCACTGGAAGATTTTACATCACTTTGCCAAGAGATACATATAGCAGACAAATCTGGATCTTACAGCTCAAGCCAACCTTTTTCCTTCCTTTTAAAATTTTTCATTCTCTCAACTAACAGATTTTTGGGCTACACTCAGGCTTTTGCAGAAGGAAGCACCATCTTTTCCTGGAAACAGTACGGTTAGTTCACGTAATGAATTGCTTCATACTCAACGCTCAACTGCTTATTGATTTTATTGGATACTATTCGTTCCTATTAGTTTTATTAGCAATATGTATCAATTTCATTTTGGCCATTCCAGGGGTTTAACCCAAAGTCTTCGCATTCTAAGAAGCACTTATCTGAAGGTAACCAAGTCACCTGTAGCTTACAGAATACGCACATAAAAATTAATCAGACTGCTTACTGAAAGCCTTCTCCAGCTCAGTTCATGCTGCCAGGACAGTTTTTTGACCATCTGGGTGATTGATTCTAGGTTCTGTGTCTGCTGCTTCCCTAGTCTCTTTCTGTATGTACAATGTTCCCATTAAATCTGACTTCAAAGAAATCAGATTATGAGGATGCTTTTCACTAGCAAGGCTTTTTGTAGTAAATTGAGTATAGCATTCAATACCTGGATTTAGAGGACAGAAGTGTTGTTCATCCACCCAGTGCAGTGAGCAGCTCCTGGACCACACAACAAGATAAACATGGCATCTCTTCCAGATGGGGATAAAATACTGTATAATTTAAAGCTACAGCGATCTGTGAAACCCAGAGATGGTGTCTTCTCGTGCCAGAGGCTTAGACACCCCTTATCCAAAGGTCCTTATCCTAATTGGTTTATATTATCACTACTGTTGTATGAATAAATTGTTGAAATGTTTAGTGGTACTACTATGGGTTATTTTAATTATTTTAGAAACATTATTTGGATTTACTAAGACTGAAGAATAATTCTTGAGACTTAATAAAACTAGGTGCCTGGGAAATTAATTGCAATTATCAGTATATCAGTATCAGCATTTTTTTTCTATTTTTAATTCAAAACCACCTGGACTGCGTTGGGAAAGTTCAAAATGAAATTTTTGGTCACTATAAACAAGCAATCCACCAAGATTCTAGCTGTGTAAGGAATAGTGCAAAAATAAATGGGAGATAATAATATCATCACCCTTTAGTAGTTACTGAAGTGCTTTTTGTTTTATTTAAATAAAACTAGTAGAACCTGTTCTGGAAATAACTATCCTCAATTTTGGAATGACACCATCCTTCCACACTTGAACCTTAGACAAAACAGAGCCATCAAGAGGAACACGGTAAGACCCTAAGGGTTTTAGAGCTCTGGGAGAGAAGACAATGTGAAATAAAATCACAAACCACCCAATGTTTTCTTGGTGAAGGAAATACTTCAAACCAATGGGGAAGAGCTGTTGCTAAACTATTTCAAGACTAAAAGGGGAAAGAAAAGGGCAGGGTTCTAACAGAAATATTTGGGAAATACTAAAAAATGCCCTGAAGCTACTTTAACCTATATAAAAAATCTGATAAAGCACGGTCTTCTCTTCCTCAGTGAATTTCAAATAATGTTTTCAAAATCTCAAAGAAAGAAGACTTCAATGCAGACTAATAAAATTGGCTCAGAAGCAGTCACAGATTCTTAAGTCTAATGCCTAAGTAGTGCCTTACTTCATATTCTGTAGGCAAAAAATATTCTGACCTTGCTCCAAAACAACATTATTATGATGATAAAGCCGTATCTATTTTTGCTTTCTCATTATGTAAATATATACTGGCATTTTTGGTATTAGTCAGTGAGTTTTATTATGGCTCAGTGTCTTTTTTTTCAGGCAGGAAAAGTGGACTGAACGTGAGAACTCTTTTCTTGCTCGAGGGCCTGGAACAGGGAGTCCAGCTTCAGGACCAGCGGAGGAGAGTCAGATCAAGTCAGGCTTGGCACATTGGGTTAAAGGTCCTATCATGAGCTTCAGAAGCAATACCAATCAATGTCAGACACACGGCCAAAATTGTCATCTTAGCTAAAATTACTGGGTTCGATGTTCATTTCTCATAATTAAGCCAAACAATTCTCCAGCTGATCTGCAAAGTTTTCCTAAGGCCACCTGCTTGTGTACAGTCTTTTAATCAGCAAGAAAAATCTGTATCAGCAACCACCTTTCACGCCATGTTAAAGGTTTGCTATTGTTGAAGAATGAGGAAAGTGGATAAATCCCCTGGGATTTATATGCAAAGAGCAGGCACTATTCATAATGGCAAAGCAGGCTAACACTAAAGTTTGGGGTTCTTTTACAATTCAAGCTGCTGTTTAAAAAAATTGTATTTTCTTCTTTGAAAAGAAGGCAGCAACATGAGTTATCTGAAGACTGTGAAATTTTTTTGAAGATGATACCATCTCATCGCTTTCCAGCCAATACTTTTGTTTGCATATTCTGTTTAATTGGCAGAATTCTCCCTAAACTCTTCAGAAATGTGCTTTCCTTAAACGGGACTCTGGGTTTGAGTATCTCCCGTTTTTGTCTTGAGCCACACTCTAACAACAAAGCTGCAGCTGACAAGCAGAAAGCAACCAATCTGCAGATCTGCAGCTCTGGAGTTTTAGAGAAACCGGGACATCTAAAAAGCAGTGCCCACCCCTCCAAAATGTGAATGTAAGGAGACACAGATCAAGCAAGACCCTGCTTACCTCGAATACATTAGCTTTGTTCAATTAAGCATCAGAGTTACATTTCTAAATGCTGAAGTTATCCAACACAACTAAGTCAGCGTAAAAACATGGCTTTGTACATGAAGGACCAATAACTTAATCTCTTCCAAGCCACCAAGTGGGGGGATATGATGGAGTGGGAGTTATATATTAGGTAGGTGGAATAATGAGAATTTTTTGCATGTAAGTCATGGGTGACTGTCCCCGGTAAGGTGTCCTAGATATGTGGATTTCCAGCTGCACCAAACGTCGAATAAAGCAGTATCTCGTTCCTAAACTGCTTCTGTTTTTGAGCTGTTTCAGATAACACAAGAGCCATGACACCCCAAAGGACCCCACTCAGAACTACAGGTCCTCAAGCCCCACAAGCCTAGGCTAGAGGATGCCATCCTCCCCTGACTTCCCTCACGTACCCTCCGAGGCCATAGACGACCTCCCTCAAGCTGAGGGGGGATCCCGCAGCCCCTCCATTGCCTCCCCCATCCCGCCACCCAACAGCGGAGCTGCGGGCGGCCCTTCCAGCCCCTACCGCCCACGGCTAAACGGGCGCCCTCCATCTGAGGCCCCGTCCCCACAGGCGAGGCTGCCGCGGCGAAGGGCTTAATGGCGGCAGGAAGCCAGCCCCCCCCCCCTCTTCG
>VZTM01039287.1:51450-80667 GCA_013400555.1 Jacana jacana
GGGGGAGGTCAGGGCGGCGGGGCGGGCGGAGAAGTGGGTCAGGGTGAGTCGGCTGGTGCGAGCCGTCGGGCGGCGGGGATGCTGTGAAGCGGGCAAAGGGTGCCCGTGTGTGTGGCGGGACGGGGAGGGAACCACAAGTTTTGGGATCCTACGGGGTGTCTTGTCAGGGAAGACCAGGCTTGTGTCTGTTCCTGGGTGGTGGAGAAGAGGGCTGCACCCCGGCACAGGGCGTGAGGGGCCCAGGGCATGGCGGCCTTTCTTCTCACCTCCCTCAGAGTGACTCTTCCTTCGGGTTTTTCCTCACGGTGTCCTCCCGTCTGGGTGTGCGCTGGGTGTCCATAAGGGTTGCCCTGGAGAGGAGAGCTGTGTCCAGGGAGGCTGGGTGGGCATGACTTGGTGCCCTGGTTTCCCCCAGCGTCCCTAAGGGCAAGGCGGGCTGAGGTGCTGTGAGTCACCCGGCCGAGGTGACAAGAGTGGGCTGAAGGAATGTCACGGCCAGCGTGCCTGCTCCTCCCTGCTCCTGGTGAGGGATCCCAAGGGTGGTGGTTCAGATACAGGGGCGTCCCGTGAGGATTGGTGAGGTGAGGTGGATCTCACAGGAGATGACCTCCTTCTTGAAGAAGTCTGAGAAACGAGGACAGGTGGTTGCTGCCCTTTTCCTTACCAACCCCTGCAGGCAGAGGAGAATGTTTCTCTCCTCACCCTTGTGTTATGCTCAGCCCTGTGTTAGTGCCCTGTGCCCCCCTGCTGGGAGCCATGATGTGGCACAGCTGCAGAAGTCACCCTGAGGACTGTGGAAACCCCACAGTGAAGAACACACCGTGTCACGGTGTTCTCAGAGGGCAGAGAGGTGCGAGGCACTGAGAGCTGGAAAAGGAGGATGGAAGGAGGGAAGTTTGGGTGGAAGAGAGAAGTAAGGGGAAGGGGAAAGTTGAAAGTTTAGAGGGATGGGGAAGATGCACTTGAGGACAAAGATTCTCTGCAGACAGAGATACAAAAGTAATTGTTGAAGGAGGGAAAGAAGGGGGAGGGCAGGGTGGATCAGCATGGATCTTCCTCCCAATTAGCCCTGTGTTTTAATTCTAACTCATCTGCTGGTGGATTGGGAGGAGTAATGAATAGGAAAGCTGTGGAGCAGGTTGCTGAAGGTGTTAGAGGGTCTGTCATGAGACATTGTAAAGACTGGACATGCACCTGTCAGGACTTAATGAGTCTTGGGGCTCATCTCAATCACTTCTTCTTGTCCTGGTTTTCTGTGATTCCATGAAAACTCATCCTAGTAAGAATTTTTTTTTCATCCTCTGTTTGATACAGCATATGTGGAATTCGTCCTTGGAGGTTTTCAAAACTTCACTGGAAAAAGTGTTGAGTAACCTGATGTAAGAGTCAGCACTGCCTTGAGCAGGCATTGGGCAAGGTGACATGCAGAGTTCCTTGCCAGCCTGTACTGTTCTGTGTTCCACAGTTTACCAGAATGTGCTAGATTTATTATAAGCAGTGACTAGCATTTTTAGTATTAACCTCCCCGTTGCATTCTGGAGGTGAAGAACTTGACCCACAGTATAGGTGAACTCTTTTACCTCTTCAGTCAGCACTTCCTTCAGTGATTAAAAATGTAACAGTGACTGAAAGCAGTTGAACAATGCACTGAATTGAATTCAGAGGTCTTTGTCATTCTTCTGACCTGAAATTAAGACTGTTAACATCTCCTTTGCAATTACTGGAAATACCAGGCTGTGCATAACACCAAGTTATTTGCAGGATGTTTTGGCTTGATTCGGTCATTACTTTTTGTTCAAGTCCCACAACTTTGGGAGGGAGGGGCATTGTTTAATTTTTATAATGGCCCAGTGTTACTAAAGTATACTTTTTAATATAAAAAATAGGGTGTGGGTGTCCACAGTTTTATATTTTTGTTACTTTTTTTTCCCCCGAGGAGAGCTTAAGATTCACAGTGCAGGCAATCCCTCTGTGAGCTGGGTGCTACAAAATCAGAGCAAAAAGGAAGTCTCTAACCCACAGAACATACAGCGTAACAGCTGATGGGATCGTTTACTTCTGTGTAAAGTGACCTGATTATCCTCTGGCCAGTGGCATCACTTACAGTAATGCAAAGGGAGACTAAAATGAGGATATAACATCACTTTCTGTAAACTGTGTGAAGTATGTAAAACTATGGACAAGATAAGAGAATTAGAGCAAAGTTATTTCTTCATCAGTTTTCTGAAACTTAATTTCTCTCTCCCCTGCAGTGTAGTACTTTTGTCTTGATTTGTCTCCAATCACTGGCTGAAAAAGGCCATAAATAGTTTCTTGATTTTGAAGTGTTTGGCTGCAAAATAGGAGAGAAATGTACGTAAGCAGTCATGCTAAAACCGGGGGAACTACTTACGTGATGGTAGACATTTTTTTTCAATGTTTGCAGAAAGCCGAGATAATGGTGCTTTTAATGAGGCCTCCTAAATGTTAGCTTAATATTTGGATTACTGATTTATTTCAGCAGCATTAGCTGCTCTTCCAGAATTTGTCAAAACAGCAACAATGAAAATATACACATGCTGGTATTTTGTTGCAGTGATTTAAAATGGTGTTCTTAAACTTAACAGTTTCCAAGAATAACTTCCAAACTGCTTGAATCATATATTGTTTTTATTATGGTTGAACAATGTGCTAATAACTGAGGCCAAGACTTTTAGAAATTATTTCCCAGAGCTGTTCTACCTCAGCCCATATTTAGACATCTGAAAAACTGAACCTGCAAAAGTTGAGAAGTATTCAGGAACGTAGCTGACGTTCCTGTGTTTGGAAACCTTTTCCAGTGTGCAGGAATGTGTGATCTGTATCCTACTTCAGGCAATTTCTTTACAACTTTTTAGTCTTGGTTTGAGATTTGTCTTGACAAACATTGTGTCAAGTGTTATAATTTCTTCCTTAGAAGAAATTCCCTATAATTATTTTTTAATCATCTTCATGCCCTCTGCATTTCGTGTGATGCTGTAACACAAAACAAGGAAGATGAGCACTGTGTAGATAGGAGATAGGAGATTGCTAACATTGAACTTGCTTACTTTAATGTGTCATTGAAGATAAAACATTTAAAACCAGATATTTTTTTGAACGCAGTATGTTTTCAGTTGCTGAAATAATAGCTTAGTGTGGAAAGCTCTCAAAATCATGCTGCTGTCCTTGTAGGGAAGTTCAACAGAAAGGACTTTTACAAGTTTGTGTTCTTGGTATCCATTTCATTGACTTGACCTTCTCTCCATTCTTTGGGTGTTATGTTCTCTTTATTTGAAAACAGTGCTTTGTATTCCATATCTCCTTACATGCTAAGATCTCAAACCAGTTTCCTGACTGCATTGACTGCCAGGGTCTCTAAGGAAGGAAGTATAGTAGCAGCTTAGCAGACTGCAACATTGAAAGCTTTAGCGTTGCTCCAGGTATGGAAGTACTCCCATGCAACGTCTAGAACAAAACCCAAGCACTGACTCCCAAGTCATGTACCTTAAGTGCTGAGCAAAGCTAGTTTCTGGTTTAGGTGCTGCTTAGCAGAGATGAAATGGGAGTTAATCTCAGGCCAGGGGTCTTGAAGGATGCTGGGTTTGAGTTTTTCAGGACAAAAAGAAAGGCTGGGCAGGGAGTTATGCAGAGAAGAATAAATATCTTGGGGAAGTACGTGTGCCTTCTGTTAAAATAGTGGAGCGAGTTAAAACTATCTTAAATCTTTGAAATACATTTTCCAGATTTTAACCTGGATATTTCAGGTACATTAGAGATTCCTATGATCATAGAATCATAGAATCATTTAGGTTGGAAGAGACCCCTGGGATCATCAAGTCCAACCATCAGCCCTACTCTACAAGTTCTCCCCTACACCAGATCCCTCAACACCACATCCAATCTACTCTTAAACACAGTCAGGGAGGGTGACTCCACCACCTCCCTGGGCAGCTGATTCCACTGGCTGACCACTCTCTCTGTGAAAAACTTTTTCCTAATGTCCAGCCTAACCCTACCCTGCTGCAGCTTGCAGCCATTCCCTCTTGTTCTGTCGCTCATTGCCCGTGAGAAGAGACCAGCACCAACCTCCCTACAATGCCCTTTCAAGCAGTTGTAGAGAGTGATGAGGTCTCCCCTCAGCCTCATCTTCCTCAAACTAAACAATCCCAACTCCCTCAATCGATCCTCATAAGCCTTGTTCTCCAGGCCTCTCACCAGCTTCGTTGCCCTCCTCTGTACTCGCTCCAGCACCTCGATATCTCTCTTGTGCTGAGGTGCCCAGAACTCGACACAGTACTCAAGGTGTGGCCTCACCAGTGCTGAGTACAGGGGGACAATCACCTCCCTGCTTCTGCTGGTCACACTATTCTTTATGCAAGCCAGGATGCCATTGGCCTTCTTGGCCACCTGGGCACACTGCTGGCTCATGTTCAGCTGCCTGTTGACCAGCACCCCCAGGTCCTTTTCTGCCAGGCATGATAGGGGGATAGATAAAGTGCTCGCTCTGTTATAGGACTGGTGTGACTATGCAAGCGCTGGACTTTATATGTGCCCCATATGTAAGCATGTGAGACTAATGTCATATAAATTAGCGGTACAGATGGAAAGACATTGCTAGTTAGCATCAAATAGATTGGATTTGCGACATTGAGACTAAGGATGGATTGTGACTTTGTTAAAGGGACAACCTTTTGTCCTTCATTATTATCTCCATCTAGAAAACTCTGGAGCTCGGCATTATTCTGAGATATCTTTTTTCCTATCTCGGGAGCTGTGACAGCAACATAATTCTTTGTTCCCAGTGGTTCCACCAAAACAAACCAAGGCAATTCATGTCTTTAAGATAACACAAGTCATTTTGCTCCTTTTCCCCCGTTTGCTGACAAGGATGAGCTATCAGAATGGAGAAAGTACAGGGTATCTCTGAGTGGGTGTATACTTCTTTGCCTGTTGTTGTAGATGAACACTTAGTTGTTTGGTCCCATTACGTCAGCTAGCTTTGGCAGTGGCCCTTTAAGAGTTGCTCAAGACAGTTGAGAGTGAATAATACTCTGTAAATTATCTCATGGAAAGGGGTGCTTTTAATACAGTCTGACATTAGAGAAGTAAAGTGAGCAAGCAGTGGGGTTTGACCCAGAGTCCTTAACGTGGTTTGGATTACTGTAGTCAGCAGGGAGGTATTCAGGAGTTTTTACATTCCTGGCTGTGTTGGAGGGGGTGTCTATTAGTGCAAGAGGCTGGGAGTCAGGATTTGCCATAGTATTTTGTGTATTTCTACATCACTTTGCTTCCTTATGCCTTAGTTTACCTATCCATAAGAGAAGGACTAATTTCTACATGTTTTGAGATTCTGAATAATGCAAAGTCAAAGGCTTATTCTTTCTGATTTGATTTGTATTTTTTACTACCATCTGTTTACGGTCGCGTGTGATTGATTGTTTTTAATACTTTTGGGACTAAAGCCATGTACTTTTTTTCTTTTATTGAAGACTCGGTCTTTGCTCAGTGTATTTGAAGAAGATGCAGGAACCCTTACCGACTATACAAACCAGTTGCTTCAGGCAATGCAACGAGTCTACGGTGCTCAGGTAATCTTTCATTTGTGTCTCTTCTGTTCGATGTGCAGTAGAAGATAAATTGCTATTATGATGCTGTTATTTGCATGAAAGTTGACAAGTGCCTGCACCTCTTGTGGTTTAAAAGAAGTTGTGGGTGTTTTCCATCTGATATCTCAGCCCCTTCCTGCCTTTGATGTTGTGAAAAGTCATATGCATGAAAAAAACCTTACCTGCTTTATCTGTCTCCAGGCAGTTAGTAAAAGAAAAAAAGTGGTATGTCCTCACTTTATGGTACACTGGAAGACCAGCCTTGACAAAATTGCTTGCCTAAGTGTAGACACAGCACACAGCTAGGTATTCATGCTGACTTTAGGCATCTAACTTAGATGCTGTGAGTCACCGTTTGGAAGGAACCGTCTATGTCCATTGATTACAGAGGGAGTGTATGCTTTGAGTCATACTGAAGTTGAGTACCTAAAGTAGTTAGTGTGAAAAATATGGGAGCAGGAGATTAAAAAAATAACACTTTTAGCAGGTGTTACGTTTCTAGCATGACCTAGATGACTAAATCCCTTTGAAAGTAAAATTTGTGAAGTAAATCACATCCAGTGCTTTGGAAAATATTATTATACATCTGAGTGCTTTTCTGTGAAGGTAGGATTCCCACGTGCATAAAACTAGGTATTTCACAATACCATATCTAGGTCTTTAAAGGCATACACAGTATCTCATGGAAGTTTGGCAAGTATTTATGCAGGTTAGATACCTATGTTCCTTAGAAACCACAGCTTTTCTGTTCTCAAACCAGTAAATCAGAGGACACAGAGAGAGGAGGAGAATGGGGATATTCTGAATTTACTAGAAGACTGAATGCCTGATCCTTACATTATCAGGAATCAGTTCAGCTATAAAACTACTGCAAGTGTATGTCTGTTTGGTGGGATTGCTCTTTCTGGGTGACTGATAGTATGACTTGGAAGAGCCATCTACCTAGGATCTAGCTACCTACACTTGGAAGATCCAGCTTTGGAGAGCTTCATAGCCTTCATGTCCTAGGTCCTGTGTAAGCACAGAGCGATCAAAGGCTTACAGCTCAGCTCACATACTTGGAAAACAATACAGTACATAGCCAGGAGCTGGAGAGGTGCCATGAAATCAGCACTGGAAATCAGTGACAGGTATTTTGGTGGAGTCACTGAGCTTTTACGAGTAGCAAGAATATGGGCATGTTGGATGGCAGAAATCCGAGACCAAAGGCAATCGGAGGACAAACACAGCTTGATTATTAAACATCCAACTTGGGGACTACGTGTCCCTTTGCCTGGCTGATGCCTTTTTAGGGTGGCATTTTAGGAAGTGGTTACTCTGGCCTGTGATTCATGAAAAAAAATGTTTTGTCTGCTTTTGTTTGCCTCTTCCTTTCTTTCTCAGTTTTTAGCCTTCTCCGTTTCTGTTGCCCCACAGTTAAAGCATTTCCTCTTTCGTCTCACTGTCTCAGTGCATTTACCCCTCTGTACTGTGCCACACTCCTCAGTCTACCTCATTTTCCCACTTTCTTCTGCACACTTCCTACATTAGTTTGATCTAAATATTCTGTCGCTTCTGAGTATTGGATATTGTTCCTTGAAATAGCTCATCAGATGTTTGATGCCATTTTGAAAGTCAATCTTGCTAAGGATGTGGAGGAGGGTACCCTACTCTACCTTTGACTTGGGAAAATTCAGGTTTAGTGGCCAGTGTTAGGGACTTTACCAAGGACAGTGGCTCAATATTTAGTGTTCTTAGTGTTGCTTCTGCCATTTAATTTCAAGGGAATCGCTGTGTGTTGAGACTTCAGTTTGGGTTTGTGTCCTAAGGATCCATTAGTGGCAAAAAAATGACACTGCAGTAACAAGAAAGCATAAGTAGATCATAGGAATTACGTTTTAATCCCATGGGTGCTTTAAAAATTCTTGATATTTTTACATGAGACCTAAAAGTACACTAAAATTGGGGCAAAATTCTGGGTTTTAAATAAAAATTAATGAAAATATTTTATTTCAGTCATACACGGCGGTTAGTTCCCAAGACAGTGTTACCATTTTATAGGCCAACATTGATTTCTGACTAGTTTTACAGAGCTTTGCAAATATCAAGATATTCTTTTAAACAACTGCTCCTGAGTATTTCAAAGGAAGACGTGCTTTCTGACTGAATGCACCTTCCAATTTTGAGAGGCGTACCGGTTACTGTAAAACTTTGATTGCAGTTGCCATAGAAAGGAGTGTAATGCTGAATTGCCCACTAAATGTGAATGAACAGTTTAGAAAGGTCTATGTGTAATATTTCTTGGCTGCCTGGTCACAACTTGAGAGAAAATCAACTTTTGCTGGTTAAAAGCATTGTCCAGTCCTCACTAGTGGTGTACAAGGAAGCACTATCATTTTGAGAGGGAACAAGATTTAGTAGAGTAAGTAAAGTGTAAAATGGAGAGTAGCTAGAAGCCGGGTTCTGAATTTGCCTTTTTACTTTCCTGACTTAAATTTTGTCTTTGCAAAGTCATTGTCATCCCCTACTCTGATTTCCTTACCTGTAAAATAGGTTGTTCCGGTTACTGACGTGCTTTGAAGCAATGACACAAGTTCTGTTTACACAGCCATAAAAATGGCTGGGTTCACAGTCCGGGCAGTCAGACAAAACAGCAGAGGGTTTTCACAGCCTTGAAAAATCAGGGCTTATGCCCCCTCAAAACAGTTAGGACAGTTTTAAAACCTTAAATCTTGTTTTCTTTATATTGGCACTCTGAACTTCAAAATTTCCTACACGTGTCTTAACCATATTTTCAAAATTTTCTGGAGAAGTTTACTACAAGTTTGGTGTTTCTTGTGATGAAAACCCAGATTGTCCTGTAATTCAAACCACTGTAGCTAGTGATCAAATAACAATAGTTGGTGGTTCTGAACGGATGCAGTGCAAAGTCTCAGAGGAGTAGCAATTAATAACAACTGCAAGCTGTTTAATTATCCATGTGGATATATGCCTATATTTGTCCCAGACCACTGCTTTGTATGCAGAGCAGCAGTAAGTTTGTAAATTGGCAACTCAAGCTACTTTAAACACTTGGATCACTGCATTTGAAAAGGTTATGAGAAAGATAGAAGTATTTGCTCAGGGTTTTTTTTACAAAAACTTTGAAAAGTAGGAACCTTTTTGAAAACCTTTCTTCCTCCTCCCCCCAAGCTCCCTGCCCCATTAAGCTCTAGATTTGGCTAGGGGCTGGGTACCTAACCTTTCAGACTTGGGTGTATTCAAGCAGGTCTTAATTTTGCATACCTTTAACTTTTCTAGTACCAGTAGGGCAGTTACTGGGCTGAAGCCTGTCCCAATGAAAGTAGACAGTAAAGCAGACAGACCTTTGAAAGGACTTGAAACTGCTTTTGTCCCAAGAGTGGAAGGGTGAATCTGCAGCATCCTATCACAGGGTGGAGGCACTGCAGGATGTTGCAGTAGAATACATGTTCTGGGAACGCGGAGACACTTGATGTGGAAGGGCCCATGACACTAGGTTGCCTTTGGGTACGGCCTTCAACGTGTGACAAGCCCCTGGCTCCTGTGCAGGATCAGGACAGTGTTCTCACCTCTTTGGGCACCCACACCAGATGTGATGGGATGGTGACTATTTTGCACATGGAGTTCTTGAGTGAAAAAGAGATAGTGGTGCTACAAAGCAGATGTAATGTATGGTGCCATGATTAAGAAGTTAAAGGGACGAAGTGCATGACCACTGCTTGAGGAGTGCGGTTTGGTTGATCTGACAAACCCATGTGTATAAATATAGTGAAGCATTTTTATATTTCTTCATCAAAGAAACCACATCCCTATGAATACATATTGTACTTCCTACTCTAGTTCTCCCATCTGTGTTGTGGTACACTGAAGCAGTTACCATGTTAGTGGTCTTATAGAGGAAGTCTTCCTTATAGAGTTCTCATTGTTATTCCTCCTTGCAAGCAAGCTCTGATGATGCATCTGGAATTACTGCCGTCTGATTTCTGTGAATGTTGTGTTCATCATCCTGGACATTTCATTACCTGAGCAACATGTAATGCAGCAGTTAGAAAATTTCATTTCTTAAGTTGCATGCTGAAGCTCTTGCACGAGCAAAGCATACACAGTTTACATTCCCGACTTCTCACTGCCATATTCGATTATTTTCAGAGCTTTACTATCATCTCCAGTTCTTCAGTGTGCCATAGAAATGGCTTAGCTGGGATCTTCACTTGAAACAAAAAGTCATTTAGAAACTCGGGAGGCTATAATGTCTCTACCCACTATCAGAAGGGATAAACACTTAAGCAGGTTAGAGGAAAGTAAGAGGCAGTACTTTGTCATTGGAAAGAGGTTTCATCACATCATTCCTGACAAATCTGTCTAGATACTAAGAACCATGATGGCAGAAGAGGAGTAAAAAGAAACCCGTGTAATCTTTATCAGTATATCCAGAGAGAGAACAGCATGGGAATTGTGAAGTGTAATTCTGTTCAGCTTCAGTGTCTCTGAGCAGTTGTCCTGTGATTCCAGAGTCACATGGGCAAAGCAGCAGCAATCTCTGGGGCTCGCTGCCTTTTTGTGTCCAGACTCTTAAGGAAACTCTTGACAATTACGGAATAGTCTTGGGTTGTATGTACCACATTACATGGGTATTGGGACAACTTCTATGTCTCCAGGGCTATTTTAGGTAGTGCTTTATACCAGTGTTATTTTTGTCCCCAGTTTCATGACACCTCTTCTCTGCATTTTTCACCAGTGTTGTTTATTTCATCTTCCTATGTATTGAATTCACTAGACCATAACCCAGGAGATAAATATCAAGCTCCCTAGGGCATGGATAGATGTTTGCATTTATGACGTCACATAGCTAACCCCAAGTGTTCAGAATTCTTAAACTAGTTCTTGCTAAACTAACAAGTAAGCATTTGTATGGTTTTTTTTTTAATTTTAATTGCTTTCTTTTAATGTCTGAGGCAGCAAACCCTCAGATGCCTTTTCAAATGATAAGACTTTTTTTTCCCCAAACCTTTTGAAATAATGAGGCTTAAGTTAGTGTTTTGTAAGCTTTCAGTTCCACATACAGAAGCTTCAGTAGAGTTTTAAGTAGGGCAAACACTTGCAATAAATTACAGTTGTCAACACGGACTTCTATGAAATGCCATATATATTATTGTGCCATATTCATTGGAAGATTGCATCATATACCTATGCTCTTCCTGAGGTGTATTCACCATATGTTGCTAGCAGGGCTAAGCAGGGCGTTATCACATGGGAGCTAATGTATTTACAAAGCCACAGGAGTTGTTTTTAATACTGCCTATGAAGTTGTCACCATGCCCAGAAGCGAGTTAGCATTGTGCTGAGTAGCATCTGGAGATTTGAGTACTACAGGGAGGCATAAGTGTAGGGATGTCCTGCTGATAGCAATTGTTTAGCAAGAAACTGAAGAGGTTCTTTCCCTATTGAACTAGCCATCCTACTGTACCCGCTCTTGCTGTTTTACAGCAGAGTTTTGCCTAGTGTTTTCTATTTCTTGAAGCTATTAGATGATCCTCGGCTGCACCGTTTGCATTTATGAGGACTGAATGCCATGCTGTGAATGAGCAGCCGGGCAAGCCATATGTTTGTCTCATCTTGTAAAGTGCTGGGCAGCCTGAGCACCCTGGTGAGGCTTAGCTTCTCTCACCCTTGGGTTCAGGTTTCCAAGCTATTTAATATGCAAACCTAAGCCTGTAGGACTGTAACATTTACTAGGCTGCTGGAGGAGAACTCTATTTTTTATGAAGATGACATGCACACTTAGACAGAGCTGCATAAAACTTGTATCAAGACCCAGTTCTTTCTGTGCTGTGCCTGGTGTTGAAGATAAATGTGTTCCCTAGCTCTGAAAAGATGAGAAGGCTGCAACATGCCTCTCCCTTCAGCCACTTACCTGTTAGGTTTATTTTCTCATTTGTGAGGCATTAAGCTTTCCCAGATGAAAGCCAAATTTTATTACGTGTCGGTCTTCACGTACAGGGTGCATGAATCAATACCTTTACTGGTAGCTTGTTTGTTTACATGAAGAAGCTTTTGGTAGTTCTCTGTGCTGGCTGTTTACAGAGTTTTAAAAATGCCAGCTTTAGCTGGAGTAGGAAAGTAGCTTTGCAGAAAGCTTCATTATATTGGGATTGGAATAGGACATGCTAAAATAGCTCTCTGTCTTTAGAAGTTAATTTATAGCTCAACTTAATCCTTTGCATGCCCTCAAATCTGGAGCCTGTTAGATGAGTGTCTGTAGAAGTATCTTCTGACTTCAGTGTATTAGCCCTCAGAATTTATTTTAGAACAATACAGAAAGAGATCCTAGAAAGGGATGGACTGCGTCACTTGGGGTAAATAGTTAACCACATGGTGATTTATTACAAGTGGGTTACAGAAAAAACATACTGTCTTCTGATGATTTGAACAGCTTGGTGAATAAAAGTGATAAAGAAGAAGGTGGAATTTACCCAGAAAAATCACGTGCCTTTGCTTTGGCACTAGATTGGAAATAACAGTTGGGCACTTCTTGCTGACTTACTTGAAGGCAGGGTGAGGTACTGAAAGAACTTGAGAATTAAACAATGGGTTTTAATCCCTTGCTTTTTCATTTCTGGTAGATTAATGCTAGATTCAAGACACCACTTCCATTATGTTATCTATGTGAACTGGTATTATGGAACTTCATACAAATCTTTTCCTAGGGCTAGCATGACCTAGCATGCTGGCCAAGGTTAAAAAAGGAAAAAAAAACTACATCTGTAATCATAACTGATTGCTTGACACCTAGTTGTTTATAGTCCTTTCTTCTTTCCCTCCAGTAGACTTTTTTACATGAGTGCTGCAATGATGGTTTTACTGCTAAGTAAAATCATCTAATGAAAATTAATGTATTTGTGAGGCTTGGTACTGGGTAATTTTGCCTTCATTTAGAATTCCCTGATTTCTGTTCAGGATTTTATTGGGTGTCTTTCTGATTCATCATCTCATCAATAGCTCTCCTGCTCCAGAAATGCTTGATGAATTCTGAAACATCAGAGTAATGTGGAAGAGATGTGAGCGGGCAGTCAGGCTCGTGCAGTAGCTCTTCTTTCTTCTTCTGTAGTATACTGAGTTTTAGTCACTTTAGGATTAAAGATGTGTGTGTTGCTGTGTTTCATGGGAAAAAGCCTTGGAAATAGATTAAAAGCTGTTAAAATAATTTGTCAGGATTTACTGGATATATTGAAGTAATGCAAATAACTTCTAAGTCTTGAGACTGATTAGTACCGCGAGTGGGGTGTGGGGGGTGGGGGAATGGGTTGGAGGAGGAGGATTAAACCAAACTTTCCCATATTAGTGCGTTTAGCAATGCAGTATTACCACTAGGTCAGCAGAGCACTTTGCCAGCTTCCTGTTCCTTATGCAATGTGACTTTGTTTCAGTTTGCTACTTTAATTGGATTTGTTCACAACTGTTGGGGGTGGGAGGTCTGTGTGTTCAGTTGTTGGGTTGTTGTTTTTTTTCCTAGTCATAAAATGAATCATTTTGTACCCCTACTGGGGACAGACTATGTCAGAGGTTGGGAGGGAGGATGAAGAACCCGGGATTAGCCCTTATACAAGGGTCAGGGATTGAGTACCAAGTTTGTGTTGTTCTAACACAAAGTACCGAGCCTATAAACGAAAAATGTGACCTGCTGGTACCAAAGGGATATCAGTGACGTATGGCCCAAAATCCCTACGTAAATTTTATGTCAGACCCCTCTATAAATTGATGCTGCACCCAGAGCAACACGCCATGAATGTCTGTTTGGGGTCTCTATGTGGCTGTTGTCACCTCTTCATATACTTCATATGATGTTAATTTACACCCCTTTGAGACCTCATGGTTTAAGTATTCCCTCATTTTTCTGCTGCTGCCTGCTCTTGGGGAGTAATGATCACTGGAAGATGCTTCTTCCACAAACCTCTACGTTTCCAATCCTCAAACCATCCCACCCAGATGAACTAACTCTTTGTTACTCGTTGGATATTGGGTGAGGAAATTGAAGATCCAGTAGTCTTTAAAAACCAGACTTGTAGAAGCTTTGAGGATGGCTGACACAAAGGAGTAGGGTACCTGTGGCATCAGCCCATCATTCTGAAGCGTCTTTTAGTCTTATCAAGTTTAAGCCAGAAGCATTTATTTTCCAAATTCAGAACAGATCACATAGCTCCAGACTTTGCAGGAATAAGTGAACTTAAACAAAAAGAGGAAAAAAAAGAGGCATGTTTCTAACACTCAGTTTATTTCAAAAGATTTCTTTCGCCCTGACCCAACTGTACCTACCACTTACAGATGGAATCACAGTTGCCGTGTGAGGACTTAGTCTTCTTGCAGTTCTTACTCAGCTCTATCTTTGAGGTTGTGTTTATGACAAAGATTCTAGGTTTAAGAACCTCTGCTTCTTTTTGTGATCTTAAATTCATCTTTGGTCTCCACCCACATGCTTACAAACAAAACAACCCTTTTAATGTCATCAGCCCACATAGAAAGAGTCTCATCCTTCCTGTCATTGCTTGCTAGCTCCCACTTTGAAGGTGGCAGAGCCTCTGAGATGTTCTTACAGCCAGGAGGCAGATAGTTGGGGCTCCTTCCTGTCCTTCCCTGAGCCCTTAACAAGGTCTGTTAATTTATTATAAAGCATGGCATTCCTTTTCATTGACTGGCATGGGAAATACTTAAATGCCAAGTGTTTGTGTAAAGCTTTTTCGTATTAAAAACTACACAGTCTCCATAACCAACCTGCAAATCTTACATGAATCCTGGGTGGTTTTGTTGTATGAAAGTGTAATTCTCATTATTATTTGGTCTGAGACCAGAAAGAAGAATAATCCATCACTGTGAAGTGAGACTAGTCATAGGGTGCCCGTGATCTGAGTTTGGACCCAGATTAACACAAATCTGAGCCCTTGTTTGGGCCTCTGCTCATGGAAGGCCTCTGCTCTCAAATCTCCAGCCATCAGTGTTTTAAGTTGGCCAGAATCAGCTCACCCATCTTTTTCTGCCATGTGTGCGCATACAGCTGCTGTTATCTTGGCTGTGGCTACGTCTCTCTGTTCTTTCTGAGCACTTGGGCATTCTTAAGACTCTGGCTAAGTTTTTGGGCCTTGCTGTCCATATTAGCCCTCCTTCCTGGCATGCCAAGGTGGTGCAGAAGCCCCGGGCTGTAATGCAGTGTGTCGTACGTGGCATCAAGCCACAGTGAAGGGTGCTTCAGAATCCCTGGCCCAGGTAGTTAACTGTGCCATGCTCTTGTGCGCTCAGGACAACAAGGGAGAACCAGACAGCACAAAGGCTCTGTCCCAGTTTTACTGGTTCTCTGTACCAGCTCCAGCATAAAGGGTACTATTAAAGAGATTCAGAGCTTGCTCTGAGTTTTACAAACTCTCTGTGGCCTTATGTGTTTGGAGAGAGGAATAAATTACGTTAAGGTTTCAAATGAAATTGAATTAAAAGTGATTAGTTTCCTGCATTACTGAGGAAAAGGAGGATCTGACAGGGGTTAAGACAGTTCCCTCCCACTTTTTCTTTTATTCTGGTTTTAAGTCATTGTTAACAAATCGGGGACAGGGGAGTTAATACACTCTTGTTAGGAATACATTGAGTAGACATTGATGTATCCAGACGCTTGTCTGGTGTTTTTTCTAGCTGTCAAGCAAAATAATACAACCTGCCTACAAGTCTTGCTTTGAGTAAGTACGTCTTAAGGCTGTGTGTGTACTTAAATTGGGCAGTTTAGCCATGAGAATACAAAATTATGTGCTACTTTGTACTCCTATATCAACTTAAAGCACTGGAATTACGTCACCGCATTCCCTGAGCGTGAATGCATTGTATAAAGGCACATCTACTGGTTCTCTTTATTGCTGTGAATTTTGGGGAAAGATGATGAACCAATAAGAAACAATCTTATGCAGGTATGACAGCTTATGTGTTTGAGGCTGTTCTAATTTTGTTATTTGTGGGGGGACAGACAGACCTAAACCCAAAACTAAACCCCAAATCCTACCCCTGATGAAGTGGTTAAACAAAATGTGTGACGATTAGGCCTGAAGTGTGCTGTTCTTAGTGCTTCTCTGTGCAGATAATTTGGGGCTGGTTGATTGCATACAATTTGCATAAATAGTTGCAAATTCAGTCAAGAAGCTGGTAGCAAAGTAGTAGAAACAGCAGAGCTAAAGACGTTTCATTATTTCTAGTAACATCTCACTTTTGTTTGTAGAATGAAATGTGTCTTGCCACACAACAGCTTTCGAAGCAGCTCCTTGCCTATGAAAAGCAGGTATGTTCAAGATATGCCTTTTGATTTTTATTTTTTTAATATTCTTTTTCAGCCTCAGTACTTGCAAATAAGTCTGTCTTAAAAGTGTGATTTCCAGAAGTGCTTAGGGCATTGGCTTCACTTGGCTTCATGTGAAGGCTGTAGTAAAAATCCCCAGTGTGTTCAAGGGAGTTAGATCACTTCTGAGAATCTTAAAAAAACCCAAACCAAACAAAGCCCCCCAAAAAAAGAGGAGGGTAAAAGAGTATGTATTAATGTTGCTGGTTTTCTGTTTATTTTTATCATTTACTGCATTTTGTAGGAGTATTCTTTACCTTTGTAGTAAAACAAGTGTTCTGTTTTATTCTCACCTTTACTGATTTATTGACTGAATGTGTGTTTCTGTTTTCAGCATTTTGCCTTAGGTAAAGGAGATGAAGAAGTGATATCCACCCTTCATTACTTCTCAAAAGTTGTGGATGAGGTAATTTGAATTGGTAATATTCTATTTTTGCAATGTAGGATGCTGGTGTTTTTTCTTGTGCTCTTTGCCCTTTTGATTCTCAACCTTTCCACTGGAGGCTAGGTTATGCCTGGGTTTTGTAGAGTCATTTAACTGGGGTGAAGTATAATATCACCCTTCTGTAGTTGTTAGAGCTGTTTCTGTGGCTTCAACCCACATTGCTGTCCTCAGAGCAAAGCTGAACTTCCTAAATAGGGGAATTCAAAAAGAGACTGAAACAGGCCGTTTCATCTAGACTGGGTGCATCGTAAATGGAATTAAATTGAAAATGACATTTACATTTTAAAGCTTTAAACACCGTAATCTAAGACAAAACCTGCCAGGGATGGATGCAGAGCAGCTGTGAGTTACAATCATAGAATCATAGAATCGTATAGGTTGGAAGAGACCCTTGGGATCATCAAGTCCAACCATCAGCCGCCCCCCAATCTACAAGTTCTACAAGTTCTAAGAATCTACAAGTTCTCCCCTACACCATNTGCTGAGTACAGGGGGACAATCACCTCCCTACTTCTGCTGGTGAAGTTGCAGTTGTTGTGAGGTCATGCAGAATCCAAAGGTTTCTGCAGAGGAGGCTGCAGAAATGCCTGCTGAGGGCAGGTTAGGTCCTACAGCTGGATGTGCTGAATGCTTCTACGCTCTGCATGTTGTTGCTGAGTAACGAGAATTTTTCTAAACGCTTCTGTTAGACCTGCCCATATAACATTTCAATATAATCTTGGTATCTAGGACCTAGCTTAAGTATCATTTGTCACATCACTCTTTCTGTTGTGAGCAGGACTGTGCCATCAGAAGAGTGTAGTTCTTGTTATTCTACTTTCAACTTTCAACAAAAGGCTGTATCGTGCTTTTTGGGAGAGGAGATAGGAGGGCAGTGGGACAAGAGATAAGTTAAAATCTTTAGAGCCTATGGATAACTCTGACAATATAGTGAGAGGAATCCCAAAGCTTAACTTTTCCCTTACATTTCTCCTGCTGCACAGCTGCTCTAAAGGGATTCTTGAAAGGAGCATTTATTGTTACAAGTCTGCATGTCTATGTGAACTAAGAATAAATCAGAAGCAGAACTTTCTCCTTCCCAGGTACAAAAGAACCAGACCACTTGGGAGCAGAAAGCCGAGAGCCTCTCTGTTCAGTTGTCGGTCACGTTTTCCCCGACAAGAACTTGTTCTGTTCTTCAGCCTTCTTTTCTGTGTGTTAGCTACTCCCTGTACCTGTTTCTCAATTGACTGTTCTGCTGGCATTGAACTGTCCTGGTTTAGTTTTGTATTGTCTAGTGGGAAATACTGACTTCATCCTCGCTGGCGTAACTCCAGCTAGAGGCCTCCAGCACACACAGCAAGCAAGCAAGCAGGCAGAATATCATGTCAGCATGTGGCACACTCCTAGTTTGTAGTATCGAGCAGTGTGATTGATAATTTTCCTACCTGAACCCATCTAATATTCTTAGTGTGCCACTGCTGACATGAGAGCCTTGCCTTCATCCAAACCAGTGTCACAGGAGTGCTTAAAATACATGTCAATGTGCTGAATTTTAGAGAGACGCTTACAAAACGAGGAATGGGCAACTGCTGTGAAGGTAAAATGTTTGAATGGGACCTTTCATTGTGTTTGTCCCCTGTTGTGATTGTGTCCTTGGTAACCCTCATGAATGGAAAGAGATTCTACTTGTGGCAGTGGGACTAACCCTGTGTAGAAACTAAGAAAAACTGGTTAATTCAGGCTAATTACAGGTTAAATCCTGTTGTGTTAAGCATTAGCATTAATGGTCAAGTGAACTGGCCTAATAAGGTGCGTGGGAACTGTAAAGTTCTTAGATCCTTGGAAAACACCAGGCAGGAATTAAGCATTTAGAGGAAAATCTCCATCTGTCTCACGTATCTTGAGAAATGTATTTTAAGCCCTGAAGTGCAGTGAAGTGCTTTGTAGGCTATTTTTGTCTGCAGGGCACAAATGGCAGCTGTGCTTCTTCAACAGCTGTAGAGTACTGGTTTGGGTTTTTTTTTTGCTATTTATTTACATAGTGTCTCAGGGCATTCCTCTATTCTCTGTTTCAGCTCAATATTCTTCATTCTGAGCTGGCAAAACAGCTTGCAGATACAATGGTTCTACCAATAATCCAATTTCGGGAAAAGGATCTCACAGGTAAATTTTATTTTGAGTTTTAATTTTCCTCCCATTCCTTTTTGCTTATTTCATAATAAACTGAGATGTAATGTCATGTAATAGTTTGTTCTTTGATACTTCACAGAAAAGTTGTGTTACTTCTTTCTTTTCTGCTACAGAATTTCATTGACAGCTCCATGCTTTTACTCAGGCTTAGTTTGCCACGTAACAGTTCATGCACCACGTGGTGCAAGTTTGAAAACACACAGCTTTGTTCTCTGTTGGGTCACCCTGCTTTTACGTTAGTGTAATTTTGCTGAAGTCATTGATGTCGTCGTGGCCTAAAGAAGTAAATGTAGCAGTGAATCGGGCTTGCAAGTGGTATTTATCCCACTTCAGCCGTTCGGGATTGTTTGAAAAACACAGGCAAGAATGGTTTTTTAACTTCAGAGTATAGTATATGCCCCCCTTTTTACACTTTTAACAATTTGATCTGTGCCAAATCCTTGGCCATCCAAGGGTAGATCCAAGTAACCTGATGGCACAGACTTGGAAATGCATTCCTTAAACAGCAGAACAATAATGCAGACTTTTTGCATAGTTTCAAAAGAAGTTCATATTCAAGGTCAAGGATATTCTAATGTATTCATGCAAAAGAAACATGAGATTTTACTGCAGCACTTTAAATTTAAAAAACAAGTATATCCCACTTCTCGACTCACTAAGCTCAGTTGTGTTTATGTACTTTTAAAAGACATCGTTTTGATGGGAGACAAAACAACCACAGAAAAATAGTGACTGGTTGAGGATCCTTATATGGTAACATCTCATTAGAAATTGTGAAGACATCAGTAGCTGTTCTGTTTATAATACAGTGTCAAATATAAGGTGTTATTTGGATGGGAAAATCTTGGTTCTATAAACACTTAGCCACCTCTTGAGTGTGCCTTCACTCGGTGATTCTACTCCCATCTTTATGGATTCTGCCCCCGGGTTCGTAAAAGAAAATATATTAAAAACTAAAAACCAAACCAAAAGCAAGGGAAGCCTGGTGCCTGCAAGCAAATCCTCAGCTGCTTCATGACAAAAAGCTAAAGGTTTTTTTCAGCTTCTCTGAATGTCAGAATCTTTTTGTTCTATCCATCCACCACAGCTTCCATTTTTCTCTAAACACAATCAGTACAGCAGCATTTTCAGTAGAGGCCTGGCCACATTGAAATGTCATCACAGAATTAAGCGAGGAAGGCTACCTGTGTTCTTGGTTTTACTTCTGATCTTGTTCGGTGTGTGTATCGAATATTGTGTGCCTAAGTTGTGCCTGTCTTGAAAATGAGGATCAACCAGATCACTTGTAGAAACCTCTGGGTGCAAATTAGTGGCACCTGTGAAGCATTTCTGTCTTTCTGCATTAGAGTCACGAGGTAGTGTTCTAGGGAGAAAAAAGGTGGCATGAAGCTGATTAATGTGTAGGTTGTTACAAATAATCAGAGACCATGATGACATTTGTACAATTTCTCTTTATTCTTTTCACGGTTGCATAACGTCTGTTCCTGTGAACCTGCTTTCTCTGTAGCTTTTGGAGAAGGGCTTTGCCAGTCACAGTGTACGCTGGTGTGGACACTGCAGGTAGCTTGTGCTCAACACACGTGAAAATTGAGGCGCTTCTTTACTTTCTCCTCCTTCTACCTGCATCAGAAATTCGTGGACAGTGTTTGTTACATGAACATCATGGCCAATAGTCAGACGTGTTACTTACATATTCCTTTTCACAGGGGAACTTAGCAAAAAATGTTGCCCTTTGAAGATTCATGTACAGGAAGGGAACCTAGTTCCTATGTCTCTGAGACTTGGATTTCTCCATATTGCATAGGCATTGTCAGGAAGTCATTCAGAACTGCCCATCTTTTATGGTAGTGGTGGGCCTTTTGTCATAATGAGCATGCTGAAATTGTGGGGTTTTGGGGTGACAGTGACAGATAAGGGATCTTTTTCGTGGTGATAACTTGCTCGGTCGAGTAAACTCGATGTAATTTGCTATCTGCCTGTTCATTTCTCTAGCAACCGGTCTGGTTTATCGTCATTTTCAAGACAGGCACAACTTAGGCATCTCTGCTTTGAGAGGATTGGAGTGACTTAGGCATTAAATGTGCCATAAATGGTCTCAGTTGATCAAAGTGTTTTACTTGGAATATTTGATTTCTCTTTTCCAGAAGTAAGCACACTGAAGGATCTTTTTGGCCTTGCTAGCAATGGTATGTTTTGTTTGTTTCTGATGTTGTGGCGCCTGTTGTATCACAGAAGACATTTTTTAATCTATGCACACACACACATCATATTTCTAAAACATAATATCCCTTATCTGCAGAACATGACGTGTCCATGGCAAAGTACAGCAGGTTACCGAAACGGAAAGAAAATGAGAAGGTAACAAACATGAAAGGGGAAACTTTTCATCAGCTGTTCTGTCTGCATCATTGTTCACTTACAAACTTGGAAGAGTTCGTCAGTTAAATTCACAGCGGCTCAAGAGTATGCTTGTGATTTTGGTTCCAAGCAGACACAAAGCTTTTAAACATCAATTCAGAAAAGTTATACCTGCTTTCTCCAAGTTAGGCAAGTGATCAAGCATTGTGCCGAACTAGAGCCCTTCAGATCCAGGGGAGCTCTTCAGACAGAGGCAATCCAAATGGCTCCAAATAGATTTGTATAGGCCTACTGTTGTACAGCTGTACAACAGTGATACAGCGATGATGCTGTATCACTGGGTACAAGTCATTGTGAACTGTCATGAAGTCTTGTGTCTGCTATTTATAAGGCGTTCCACTCTGTCGCATTTACCTTCCTGCTGAATTTCTCTGTATGGATTGTCACTCCACTTAGAGTACACATAACTGGGGGTGGGCCTGTTTTACCTTTGGTCTTTGCCCGCTGGACCGCTATTGCAAAATCCCTGTATGCCAAAAAGAAGTGTGTGATTGGCCCTATCCTAAGAGTGCATTGGTTCTGTGGGATGATCCTGTGAAGGAAATGTAGTACAGAGCAGAATGTGATGTTGTGAATTATTGATACCTGAATTCTGCACTTGCAGGCTTGTTTTGTGATCTCAGCTGCAAATAAACTTCCTGCACTGAGATCAGATCCAGAATTTAAGTTGTGGGAGTTAGGTAGCTTCTAGTCACAGGGGCTCCCCAAATGCTTAAATACCTTGCCAGGGAAAGGCTTGTACAAGTATTTGCTTTGGGGCTTGGAATGACTTTTTTAGTTTCTCCTCCTTCATTTTCATGTGGAAAAGCTCTGTCTGTCATGAGCGTTGTTCAAAGATAGCTTGAAAATAAGCAGTAAATATATCCATTTGGACAGTAACACTTTGTCAACTTCTTGATGAATTTTTATTCAGCTTAAGGCAGAAGTGTCTAAAGAAGTGGCAAATGCAAGAAGAAAGCAGCACCTTTCGTCTCTGCAATATTACTGTGCCCTGAACGCTCTGCAGTACAGGAAGAGAGTGGCAATGATGGAACCTATCCTGGGATATACACGAGGACAGGTATGGACAATGAAGTCTCTATACCACCACTTAGACATGTCCCTGGGAAAAGTAAAACATGGTGGCTCTGGATTTTTTTTTGTTTTATTTTGAGAACTGACAAATGATAACAGAGGAGGGGGGAAACTTTTGTGCATTTTGCCTAGATTCTAACAAATTGGTGCTCAATGGAGTTAAATCCAGCTGGCGGCCGGTCACAAGTGGTGTTCCTCAGGGCTCAGTACTAGGGCCTTTCCTTTTTAATATTTTCATCAATGATATAGATAAGGACATAGAAAACACTATTAGTAAGTTCGCAGATGACACTAAGTTGGGTGGGAGTGTTGATCTGCTTGAGGACAGGGAAGCTCTACAGAGGGACTTGGATAGACTGGATAGATGGGCCAATGTTAATGGCATGGCCTTCAACGAGGCCAAGTGCCAGGTCCTGCACTTGGGCCACACCAACCCCATGCAGCGCTACAGGCTTGGGGAAGTGTGGCTGGAGAGCTGCCTGGCAGAAAAGGACCTGGGGGTGCTGGTCGACAGGAGGCTGAACATGAGCCAGCAGTGTGCCCAGGTGGCCAAGAAGGCCAATGNTGTCAACTTCTTGATGAATTTTTATTCAGCTTAAGGCAGAAGTGTCTAAAGAAGTGGCAAATGCAAGAAGAAAGCAGCACCTTTCGTCTCTGCAATATTACTGTGCCCTGAACGCTCTGCAGTACAGGAAGAGAGTGGCAATGATGGAACCTATCCTGGGATATACACGAGGACAGGTATGGACAATGAAGTCTCTATACCACCACTTAGACATGTCCCTGGGAAAAGTAAAACATGGTGGCTCTGGATTTTTTTGGGGGTTTTTTTGAGAACTGACAAATGATAACAGAGGAGGGGGGGAAACTTTTGTGCATTTTGCCTAGATTCTAACAAATGGGTGTTTTTTTAAAATTTTTTTTGTGGCAGAAAGTTGAATGTTTAGATAGGAAAGACACTGATGAAAAAAACCACAACTCCCATACACTTGTATGCAAAATGAGCCTGGGGTTAATTTTTCACGGATAAGCTGTCAGTGCAGCAGCAAGCGTTCACTGCCACTGTTTACTCTGCCTGCACAGACTCTCCATGTAGCAGTTCCCTTCCTGGCACATAACGTTCAGCATACTGATGAGGAGGGTACACGACAGGGAACAGAGCGTGCACTGGAGAACTGGAAGGGCAGAACAGCAGAGTGGATTGAGCCTGAGGGTGGCAAGTCCTCTTTCTAATCTTTATTCTGCCAGCAACTTGATAGAGCATTTCTCGAGTCTGTACAATGCGGTAGTGATGCTGATAATCTGACTCGCCAGCATGTCAGGAGGATCAACAAACTGGTATTTTCACAGCACTGGTTTCTCATTAACCGCCCGTTTTAAGGGTCTGATGTGCTTTGACACTGATGAAAGAAAGCTTTGGGGAAAAAGGGAATCGGGCTATGAACACAGGAAAAATGGATGCAGTGCTGTGTGCGAGACTGTAGTGTGGATCATTGCCTCCATTGTCCTATGTCTTTTGCAGATCATGTACCCCATATAAAGTAGGTAATAAGGGAGAATTCAGTTGCTTTCCCCACCATGGGAGTCCACACTGCTGCTCTGCTGTAATTATTTAAGTTTAAGAATTGGCATTGGTTTCCTTTACTGGAAGCCAAACTGAACTTTCTGTCCTGTATTTTATCTGGCAAAACTGCGGTATCTCAGTGCTGTGTCAGACAGGAACGGCTTAGATTGCCATGGGAATAACTGTGTAGCCAGAGGCCAGTTGATATTGATGCTTAAGTACTATGAATGGCTGGCCTTTGGCCCAAGTATATATTTTCTTTATTAATTACTCAAAACATGTCTCTCCTATGTCATATTTCCAAGGAATGAGCAGGCCATAAGGAATTTTTGGAAGAAGCAGTGGCAGGGTTTGTTTAACTGAAAATTGACCTCAGTGTCTAAGCTAGGCATGTCAGTCTGTTGTCAGTGGAACTTAGAGCTGTTCCCTCCTGAAGAAGGCTTCTGAATTAGAGTAGGTGGATCATGTTTGAAGAGAGCATGCTTTCTCCCCTTTGTTTGTAAAGGGAATCTGTGGTCAATAACATGTTTGCAGAAATCTGAGTTACAAGTAAGAGGAATCCCACATCCCAAGGTTAGGGCAGGGGAGTGGTATCACAAGTAAAGTTGGATGAAATAGCTAATAAATTGCTTCAGAGCCAAGAATTTTCTTTTATGACTCTTTCTGGAATAGTTCACTGATATTTTATTTTATTTATAAAAAAAAAAGCTGCCTAATTGCACACACATGCTACCCATGTCCATGTTTCACACAGTTGCCTACAGATCCTACCGATGACTGTGTGCACTGCAGCCGGTTATCCAAGGTCAAGCCTACCCTGAGTGCTTTGCTGCTGTTGTGTGCCTGCTGAGCCATACCTCCTAAGAGAATTCATCTTCTGTCACAAAATGTGCACTTTGGCCCTTGGTAGCTTTTTTTAGCTCCTTCAATAGAACAAAATCCTGTGGTACATCTGTAGTTCATATAACTGATTAGCTGTGCTAGTTGAAGCCTCCAGGACACACTTCATCATTTTCCTGGCTGACTTTGTTAAAGCAGTTAAAAAATTTCCAGGTTGGAGTTGGTAATCCAGTGGCTCATGAAGCCACTAGACCCAGTTCTGTACCGTGCTGGTATGGGAGAAGGCTACCTCTTCCCTTAATTCAGTCATTTACCAAGTTCACTGGAAACCTACCTGTCAGCAGCCAATGGCTTAGGTGTGTGTGAAAGGGTGGAAAGTTGCTGAAGTGAGAAATACAAAGAAAGGCAGCGTACCTGTTTTAACCACCTATTTGATCCCAAAGCATCAGTTATAGTGGGATTGCTGTTAACACAGTCCCCACAACCTGTTATTTGTCTGCCAAAGCCGAGATAACTTTTTGGGAGTTTACTTTTCTTTTTCAGATCAACTTTTTTAAGAAAGGAGCAGAGATGTTTTCCAAAAGAATGGACAGCTTTTTATCCTCCGTTTCAGGCATGGTTCAAAGGTAACACAATGCTTTTGCTTCCTTTTGTCATTCCATTGAATCCTGAGCACTCTAACCTTCAGCCATTAGCAGAGTGTTTCTTATGAGAGTCCTTTCATGCTTGCATTGCATCATTGGGCATATTTTGTTAAAGGAGCAGGTGGAAATCAGAATCATACAACTGTCTAGGTTGGAAAGGACTGTTAAGATCATCTAGTCCAACCATCAACTTTAAGGCAGTGCATGACAAGGCATAACAAGTGTGGGTAAGAGAAGAAACGTGTTTTTTGACTATGAGACTCCAGCCAGCAGTTACTGAGGTATGTTTGTGCAGATAAGGGAAAATGCTGTCAGTGCACTGCAGAGAGTTGCTTTTATAGTGTGATCGAGAACTATTAAAGTGTTCACATAGATGTGTACATCCCTGTTTCTCTTCATGGATGCAAAAGCCTGGAGTTTGGGCTTGAAATGGGTTAACAGAACTCATATAATGAAGTGCACTCTGAATTAGAGGTATTTATACCTGTGGGGTCTTCTGTAATAATACTGTAGCAATAGCCCATTAACCTCCCGCATATGGATTTAGGGTCTATAGTGTTTGATGTAGCTACAGAAGGCAAACTATATTGCAAGCAGCATAGGCTCTACCAGTCCACTGGGTTCAACCTGCTTTGGCTAAGTCCTTATTTCAGTAAACTGCCTCCCGTTCTGCTCCTAATTTCATGATTACTTTTACTTTGCCCTTCCCTCCTCGTTCCCCTACTTGTGAAGACTGATGCTTTCTTTCTAACTAAATGCCTGTACATGTAAACTTTACATTTAAAACGTAAGCATATTAGAGAGAATGTTAATTATTTACCTGAAATCAGCTGGAACACTAAACAGAGTCCTTCGCTTTATTGCTGCATACCTTTCATGTTGGACTATATCTAAATCATTACTTATTCTAGCTCTGGTGGCATTTTAAATAATGCATACTCACCAATTTGAGAAGAGTGTTATAAGTAATCTTCTAGTATAGTAGATTCCTTCACTAAATGATTCTTTCCTTCCTGTACATCTCCACTTACATATCTTCTCACACTCACTCCTGAAATGAATCCCTCCATAGTCTACGTAGTGTTTGGACAGACTAGAGGACATGTTTTAAACTCCCTTGAAACAGTGCCCTTTATTCAGTAAGGCTGGAGCACCTTCCTGCTTGTGTCTTACAGGAACAGGGGGGATCCTGCCATGGGACCCTCACCAGCGAGCGAGCGCTTTGTTTCCAAAGTCTGATGGATTTGAGTTCTGAATAGTACGCAGTGGTACATGGAAGCAAAAAATAGGCTGCTCAGTTGGTTTGCTGAGTCTGGCTTTTGTGTTTTAAGTCTTGTCACACAGCAGAGCTTGGAAGTACAACTTAAATGTAACTAGTACAGGAGTGTGATGTCATTGGAAAAACCAAAAGAGAAGCTTGCAAAATTTGAAATGACACAGTGCAGCTTAGCAATTGCTGAGACAGGACACGGTTTCATGGTTTGAGATAAACACAGCCACTGAGAACGGTGCTGCCCACTCCTTTCCTTCTTTAGTGCTGGGCTCACAAGGCCTCAGTGAGTCAGAGCCGCTTGCTAATCAAGCTAAAAGCTTTTTGTTTGTCAGATTTGTTTTCTTGGAACAGCAAACTGATGAAACCCATTGTGCATTTCAGCGGTGATGCAGGTTAAGCTGATTGTGAAAGTGAGTCTTTGCATTTTAAAGTGTTTTCATTTATACAGTGAATGCTGCTGACTTGAAAAACACACCAGAGCACAGATCATTAAAATGCTGACAGTGACCTACTGGTCTCATCGCCACAAATGCATATACATTCAGAATGGTCAGCTTTTCTCCCCTTTCTGTGTTGGAGATAAGATAAATAGGCCTTAGGAAGAGGAATCCAGTCTTTGGAAGCATGAAAATGCCAGGGAAGTTTTGTCAGAAGCAATTTATGGTGCAACCAAAATGACTGATCAAAAGATTCACTGAAGTGGAGCTTATGTAAAAACTGACAGCATGGTTCCATTTTATTTCAAAACGGACTTGTAATAATTTTTATGCTGACATGTAACGATAACGTTGAAAGGCACTAACTTGCAAGATACGGTCTAATTTCACTCAGGTGTGATGGTATTACTCAGCCTTTATGACACAGCCCCTTCCCTGACTTGGGCTAGGTGGGAAGAGGCTCACAGCTCCTCTCGCTTTGGAGGTGATGTGGGAGCTTAGGGAGTCTCAGCTTTCTAAAGATGCAGAAAAGCTGGAAATGAGCTAACATGAAACAGGCTAACACCATGATGCAAGAGTGACTCTTTCTTTGTCTGCCCAGTCAGATACTGCTTAGCGCTGGCGTAACAGCACTCTGTCTCCAGATTCCTTTGTGACAGGATATCACCAACTTCTACAAAAGCCTGGGGAGGAGAGGGGAGAAGAGTCATATGTACTCGCCTTGTACTTCTCCACAGGCTTTTGGCCACAGGAGAGTGGTCTACGTAGAACTCTGGTCCTGCTGTGCACCGCCTGGGTTATGCACTCTCTGAAAGGCTTAACCACTTGGGCAGGAGGCAGGGAGAAAGTTTCTCATTGCCTAGCTGCAGGTATTAAGGACTTCTTAAGGTATGCAATGACAAGGATTTTTATGTTCCCACCCCATGAGTTTTCCCATTAGCCTGGATACAGTAGAGCCTACTTTGAACTGTGCCACTGTACTAGGACACCATCTAACTACCTTCAGCAGTGTCAGTTCATACAAACATTGTTTCTAGAAGCTGTCTCTCTGAAAAAATAAAGTTAACTCTTCTCTCTCAACACCTTCTCATGTGCTCATTTCAGTCTTGCAAAAAAATCTCATAATTCTGATCATTGTCTCTCGGTACTGTTTGGGGAAAGAAGGTAACTACACTGAGTACCAACTGCAAAAAAGAGAGCACAGCTATTATATGAGACATACTGAGAGTAGATCTTCAAGCTGAGCTTTCAAAACAAAGAGCAAGGGGAAATCCTGGCTGTGCTTTTGCTGCCAGCCCACCAAAGATGGCTGGGCCATATTTTTCTTAAAACCTTGTTAGTACCTTCAGAGCATTATGCACCCTTTCTCTTCAGGCTTGGATGACATTTTTCTGGGAGAGGGTTGTAATTGTGTGCCTCTTCCTTCCATTCTTTCCTAACTGCAGTGATTTATCTAGTCTTTAGAGAAAGCCTTGGATGTGTAGTCTTACATTTCCTATGAGGTCTACTCTCAAACTTTTATCTCTTCAGTATAATCTCAACTAGTATTTTTGTTCATTTTGGCTTACAGGTGTTAGCTATATCCTGGTATTTATTGACTGACGATGGCTTTGGGTTTCTTGTCATGTTGGTTTTTGTTGTTTTTTTTTCCAGCATACAGGGAGAACTGGAAGCTGAAGCTGAAAAAATGAGGGTATCCCAGCAGGACTTAATTGCAGTTAATGAGTCTGTTTACACCCCAGATTCTGACGTAACTTCACCTGCTATCAATAGAAATCTCATCCAGAAGGCTGGCTACCTTAATCTTAGAAAGTAAGAAGACCATTGCTACCTGGTAGTCTGTTTTGTTGCTGGCTAGTTGCTACATTTTTCTATTTTTTTAAGTTGTAAAGACTCCTCAGGTAAAGCTGTTTAGGGCTCCTGCATCATTGTGGTAGCTGTACTCTTCAGCTCCTGTATCTGTCATCTTTGGAAACGTGTTTTAGAAGCTTAAACCAAATTAGAGGCATTTGAGACTGTTTTCCTGAAAGCAGAAGCTTATTTCTGGTTGAATTCACCTACAGGGATGGTTTCCTGCATTTCACATGGCTAAAAATGATGGGGTAATGAAGACACAGCATTTATGAAAATAAACAGCTGTGTTTTGTAGTTAATACAGGTTGTCATAAATGACCTACATTCCATAAAGAAAAAGTTTATGGACAATGCAAGTGCATAACTTTGAATGTCTGCCATACCTACAGTTACCTCTGCAGACGTTCCAAATGAAATCTTCCACCAACTTCTGCAGGAAACGTATATTTTGGTAGCATATAGGAACCCTGTTTATGTGATGGATTAAATACCAGCTTGTTTCTAGCTTACTGGGTGGGGGGGAG
>VZTM01039287.1:80672-94500 GCA_013400555.1 Jacana jacana
TACTGGGTGGGGGGGAGGGGGTTGAGTGCATATGTATTAATTTCTCATAGCATTCTAAGAGCTGGATTACGATATAGTAGGAGTCCATAGCTAGGGAGAAGATGGATTTTGAAATACTATTTGCAGAAGATACTTTAAAAAATGCTAATTCTTTGTGCTGAAGTTGCTCGTGCTGCTCTTCACCTTGAAAATACTTTTTTTTGGGTTTTTTTTAATTCTGCTTAATAGTATTTCATGTCAGTTACTCAATACCCACAATCCCCTTATTCCTTAACTAGGAGATACTGCAGAGAATGTTTTTAACTTGGAATGTTTAGAATTAGTTTAATTCTTCAGCTTTCATTAAGGATTAGTCTCTGCTAGGAATAAATGCTGCTTTTACCTCTTAACAGAGACTCATCATAACAAAAAAAAAATATCCCAGAGTTGAACATAAAGTTCAGATCAGCATCAGGATGGGTTTGCAGTTTGATGTATTCATAAATGACTTCATATACGGAGTGATTTTTAGATAGTAATGAGTCTTTATCACTGCATCTTCTCTTTAGTAAAACAGGTCTGGTGACTACAACTTGGGAAAGACTCTATTTCTTCACTCAAGGCGGCAACTTGATGTGTCAGCCAAGGGGAGCAGTAGCTGGAGGATTGATTCAGGACCTGGACAACTGCTCTGTTATGGCTGTAGACTGCGAAGACAGAAGATACTGCTTTCAGATCACTACTCCTACAGGCAAAGCGTATGAGACAGGTTTTATTTCAGGACAGCCAGTCACGCCTACGCTTTCAGATTCTGTTTCCTTTAAAACATGCTTACTGTAATAGCAAGCCTTCCTGGCTTTCCAGAAGGGTGTTTCCAAATTAAAAGCGTGTTCCTTCCCATCCTCCCCCACAACTGCCCGAATGGCGCAAGTGGTGTCCTTTAGCTGCAGCTTATTCGTGATTTTTCTGTTCCCTTGATGGTGAATAGATACAAAGCTGGTGATGTTATTGTTAAGACCTGGAGTCAAACAGTCCTGGTGTCCACTGTTAGTACTGATAAGCTCTGTTTATATTTCAGGGGTATAACCCTCCAAGCAGAAAGCAAGAAAGAATACGAGGAGGTAAAAATATTTTCTTAATGCTCTTATTCTTGTATACAAGTGAACTCGAAGAGTTAAGTTTCCTTTTTCCCTTCCAGTGGATATGTGCCATCAACAACATCTCCAGACAGATCTACCTTACTGACAATCCAGAGGTGGGAGCTTGTTTCCATCTTCCAGTCCCTTTTTTTCAACTTGCCTTCCCATAGCTCTTTACACAGCAACGTAAAATACATGTGTAAAAGAACTGTTCGGTCTTGTTTTCACAGGCAGCTGCAATCAAGTTAAATCAGACAGCCCTACAAGCAGTGACTCCCATTACCAGCTTTGGGAAAAAACATGAAGTTCATCACCCCAGGTAACATTCTCACTTGCTCGGTTACACTATTTACAATGCAGCAATCACCCAGGAGAAAGCCCTGTCTGGGCCCTGGCTTTGTACAAGTCTGTGTGTCCCAGAAAATTCCTCTACTTCTGATGTTTCCTACTGAAAGTGGTAAGAGATGCTAAGTGTTGAGGGCAATCCTCACTGCTCCACCTCACAGCTTTAGAACTTCTTGTGATTGCCATCCATTGTCTGGATGGCTGCACTCAAAGGGTTGTGGTCAATGGCTCAATGTCCAAGTGGCAGTCGGTAATGAGTGGTGTTCCTCAGGGGTCGGTACTGGAACCAGTGCTATTTAACGTCTTTGTTGGAGACATGGATGGTGGGATGGAGTGCACCCTCAGCAAATTTGCCGATGAGACTAAGCTGAGTGGTGCGTTGGACACGCTGGAGGGAAGGGATGCCATCCAGAGGGACCTGGACAGGCTTGAGAGGTGGGCTAGTGCAAATCGCATGAAGTTCATCCAAGCCAAGTGCAGGGTCCTGCACCTGGGACATGGCAATCCCAAGCACAAGTACAGGTTGGGTGGAGAATGGCTGGAGAGCAGCTCTGAGGAGAAGGACTTGGGAGTGATGGTGGATGAGAAGCTCAACATGAGCCAGCAGTGTGCGCTGGCAGCTCAGAAAGCTGACCCCATCCTGGGCTGCATCAAGAGAAGAGTGGCCAGCAGGTCACGGGAGGTGATTCTACCACTCTACTCCGTGCTCGTAAGACCCTACCTGGAGTACTGTGTCCAGCTCTGGAGTCCTCAACCTAGAAAGGACATGGAACTGTTGGAAAGGGTCCAGCAGAGTGTCATGAAGGTGATCAGAGGGAGGGAACACCTCTCCCATGAAGACTGGCTGAGAGAGCTGGGCTTGTTCAGCCTGGAGAAGAGAAGGCTCTGGAGAGACCTTAAAACAGCCTTCCAGTAGCTGAAGGGAGCCTACAGGAGAGCTGGAGAGGGACTCTTTGTCAGGAAGTGACAGGACAAGGGCTTTAAATTGGAAGAGGGGAGATTTAGATTAGATAGAAATTCTTTGCTGTGAGGGTGGTGAGGCACGGGAACAGGTTGTCCAGAGAAATTGTGGGTGCCCCATCCCTGGAAGTTTTCAAGGCCAGGCTGGATGGGGCTTTGAGCAAACCTGCTCCAGTGGAAGGTGTCCCTGCCCATGGCAGGGGGGTTAGAACTCGATGATCTTCAAGGTCCCTTCCAACTCTAACCATTCTAGGATTCTGTGATTTTGCTGTTTCTTCAGAAACAAACACAATACTTTACTCGTAAGTGCTCTGCTGTACGGAAACGCTCTGTAACATGGGCAATGCAAAAAGCCACACTTGTACTGTGGGTCCCTGGTATGCACTGAAGTAAGTACATCCTTGCAGATTACCTCGAGTCGTTCCTGTCAGTCGGCCACAGGAGTGAGCCTTACACAGCTGTCAGAATAATTACTGTTGTTCTCTTGTGCTCATTCAGGTCAATCAATACAGCTCCCCTCCTTCAAAGATCATTAATGATGTTCCAGGATATGCTTATATTAAAAGGATATATTTTATGTTTCATTTCTTTGTGTCCATATGATTCCACCTTGCTCAGTGGGAATTCTTCAGATCTTATTATCAGAGTTGGCTTTCAAACCTAGCACTGGACTGAAATCCTGCTTTCAGAAGCAGAGTGAGAAATAAAATAGCTCTTCTGCCTACTCAGGCCAGTGCCTTCAATAAGATTTTATGATTCCCTTTGCTAGGATTGCTTAAAGATCCCAAAGATTCCCTACAGCCATGGGGAATGCCAGTCAGTTTCTTCCTAACTTTATTCACAGTACAGCTGTTCCACTTTGATCACAGATTTCTAAATGGAAGAGTATTGCCATCCACTTCACGGAGCAAAGGAAATAGCTATTTCATTGACAGCTGATCTCCCAAGTCCCTTTGAAATCCATGTGCAACCAGACAGCTTTCTAGGAATAGAAGGATGCTGCTGGGAAACCCAGTGTGTCGTACGGAGCGATGTGTACAGTTAGGACTTGGGTAGCTGTGGGAAACTTCAAATTCCATTCTCTTTGAGAAAAAGTGCAGGGAGAAAGCTTGACCCAGTGTGTAACGCTGCTTCTTAACTGTCACCTAACACCACGTTGTGGCCAAGTAAGATCTTAAAAGGATGTCAGGATTGGCCAGAGATTGCCTGTAGAACGCCCTGCTGTTTGAACTGGTAGCGCGGCTGTAAATATGGCCACTGGAGGGCAGGGAGGCAAACAGCAACCTGTTGCTGAAAGTCAGCCCACCCTGAGTTGATCTGCATTCGGGTTTAATACACCAGCATTTGCTTTTTTCCTAAATAATTTTAGGTACAAAAATAATCTGAGGTTTTATTCGTCCTCAGTAACGGGTAAATCGGAAAATACTCTTATTTATGTTTACCTACAGCAGTTTAATCCCACTCTGGCTTTTGGAGTAATCTGTATCCCTTCCAGAGCAGAGACTGATTGAATCATTGATTGATTGCAACATTTATTTGTTTTCCATTTTGACTTTAGCCAGAATGTAAAGAATATGGAAAACGATAAACTAATTCCCAGCGAATCAGCTGGCGCTCAAGACTCCACACAACTCATTGCTCCTGGAACACCGATTCAGTTTGATATTGTACTGCCTGCCACGGAATTCCTGGACCAGAACAGAGGTGGCAGGTATGGCTAGAGACAGTGATCCATCACTTCATCACTTGAACAAAGTGATTTCAGGGGAGAAAATCCGTTTTTGCAGCGTGCGCATGTGGTGACCACAGTTTGGAATTAGAGTTTTTATTCTTCTTCCGTAGGCGTGCAAACCCGTTTGGAGAATCTGAAGACGGCAGCAAAGATGAGGAGGAAGGTCAGTACTTCATTTTTCCAGATAAAATTAGTCATGATTTTAGGCCTAATTCAGCTGCCCGCTACCCAGTGTCTCTTATTGAAAGCACCGTGGAGCAGCAGTAACAGATCCATAGTACAGTTGAAGGCAGGTACCTTCCAGAAGGCAGTCTTTTAAACATCGCTGCCTGTGAAAAACACCTTTTTCCTTAACAGTCCAAGCTGTATTCCAAATCAGGTTTATTTCAAATGGTTAAAGGCAAAAAGATTTGGTTTCCTTGGTTTTTGTCTTTCATTCTTTGTCTTTTTTTTTTATAAAGTAGCTCTTGACTGGTTTTGATAGGGTTTGATGGGACTGGAATATAAGTCTGCTCAAGTTTGAGGCAGCTTAGTAGCCATTTCATACCTACCTGTCCTCTGAAACCCACGATCTAAATCTCACTGAGATTTAGCTCCCAGCAGCAGCTTGTCTCTTTCAGCAGAGTTTCTCACTGCTGCCCCCTTTCGCTCCTCCCAGTGATAGGTCAGTGAAAGTCACCAGTTCCCACTTTCCCAGCACAGGCAGGGCTCAGACCCTGGCTCTTCTTTTCCCCTGCCACGGTTACAACCGCTGTCTGGAAACACCGGCCCCTGTCAGAAAACTACTCAGTGAATCAAAGCAGAAACTACTGACATGAACACTGTCACTGGTGTGTGCTGTCCCATCGCCTGGTGGGACCGGTTGCAAGCTGCACCTTGCACTTCTCCACCGTGGGCAGCAGCAGTGCCCTGCCTCCACTGCAGCACAGGGGATACAGTGCCTGGGGGACAGCCCTGCCTCTCAGGCTGCTCAAGTGGGTTAAGCTCAGCTACAGCTGATGCTTAACAGTCTTGGTGGCGTCTTGTGCAATGTAGACGCAGCCTTTGAGCAGTCACGTTCAGCAGGCGGCGTCCTGCCTTACCTTGCTCACCGCCAGCCGTAAAGGGAGCCTGACCAAGCCATGGCTTTGTCACATTAGTGGCTACTTAGCTGTAAATGGGAGTCTTATGGTGATAGTCAACGAAGGATTTCATGAAAACCTCATTGGAACCAGCTGCATGGAAGGTCAGCGGGACCTAGAAGAAAGGGAGGACTGTACAATGTTTAAAGAGTTCATGTGAGGGAAGCCAAGGCTTGTGCACAGTCTTAAATTTATCCCAGTTTATTCACACCTGAGAATAAGACAGGCAAGTGAATTTTACTGTCCAATTGGATAAGGCATAAAGCTTCCAAGCAGCTGTGGTTTATTTACTTTCCCCTCCCTATCGCTGCCAATTCAAGCGCTGTTTAAAACGGGGTGGGAGCCCTGCCTGGCTCACAGCAGGCAGTCACCACCCACAGGCTTCCTGTTGAAGTGCCAAAGCGACGCAAAGTCGTTCCATCGATGGCTTCAGCGACTGGAAAATCAAAGAAGCAGGGTGAAGGGAGTCACGCCTTTTCTCTTCCAGATTCACTCTTGCAGCAGATGTTTGTAGTCCGGTTTTTAGGCTCTATGGCTGTTCAGTCAGACGCCACCAGCGAGGTGATTTACGAAGCTATGAGACAAGTGTTGGCTGCCCGCGCCATTCACAACATCTTCCGTATGACTGAATCCCACCTCATGGTCACCAGCAAAGACTTGAGGTACTGTAAAATCTTCAACGTGTCAACTTTCTCTTCTCTTCAGGAAACCTGTGCTTCATAAGGTATTTTTGGTTTTGGTTTCCCAAGAAATACACTCTTGGAGGGAGCAAGATCCTGAGAATCACTTAGTAGAAATGTCTCCTTTCTTACTCTGTGGTGTATATAGAAATCCTCCTCCTGGTGATTACTGAGTTGTAAGAACATCCTACCAAAATTCAGAGGATGCAGTGGGGCTATAATGTGAAAAAACCCCCGACCCCACACTGGAAGATTCTCTTTCCTTCCATGTAGAAGCAGCAAGAGAGCTATTGCTGCTCTGTTCTCAGTATTGTTGCTGTGTTGAAACAAGCCCTTCGCTTTAGCTGGAGGATGTCTGTGTCTGTGTGTATGAGCCTGTTGGCCCCATTGGCTCCAGATGGTGACCAATTTAATCATGCAGAAAGGTACTACAGCACAGACGTGCCCAGAAGCCGAGAGGGTGTCAAGAGTTGAACCTGGCCCTTGACTGACTTGAAATCACAGATAGAGCTTTGATTCTGTGCATGTTTCCTCGTCTGTAAAATTGCTGTAGTCATTGCCTAATATAAATCACCTTGAAATTCCTAAGAATCGCTCTAAAAACATTGTACTTTTTTTTTTCTCTCCCCTTACACATAATTGCAGGTTAATAGATCCTCAGACCCAAGTTACACGGACAAGTGTAAGTAACTGTTGCTTTGAATTTGGTTTTCCACCGCAGCATTGAATGCTCGGTCACGTGAACTCGAGCTCTTGCCTCAGCTACCCAAATGCTGGTTAAACAAACAAAAAAGAAAATAAAAAATCCACTTCTTGATTCTACTTTCCCAGTTTGAACTTGCCACTGTGACACAGTTTGCTGCTCATCAGGAGAACAGGCGACTGATTGGCTTTGTGGTCCATCTCAGTGAGACTCTGGGAGAAGAATCCATGAGTGCTTATGTTTTTGAGAGCAACACAGAAGGAGAAAAGGTTTGCATAACGTTTAATAAAATACTTTTATTCAGAAAATGGGTCTTGGGCTTCTTGGCTGGTTACACATCTGGGAAACAGCGTTACAGAAGCAAAGAAAACATGCCTTAACATACAAGGCTGTAATGGTTTATGTCTAAAAAGGACCAAATTTATAGGCAAGAAGGACAAGCACCACTGGGTGCTTGTTGCAGATGACAGTAACAGACTATTAGAAATAAGGAATGTGCTGGAAAGCTTTATCTTAAAAAACAGTAACAGTCCTATGTACACTGGAAAAGATCATGGAATCATAAAACAGCTTGAGGTGGATGGGACCTTGAAGATCATGGAGTTCCAACCCCCCTGCCATGGGCAGGGACATCTCCCACTAGAGCAGGTTGCCCAAAGTCCCATCCAGCCTGGCCTTGAACACTTCCAGGGATGGGGCACCCACAGCTTTTCTGTGCAAAAGCCCTCAGGTTTGGAAATAAATTCTGGTGACTAAAACCAAGATGAGTTACAAAGATTTACTGGACTAAGCCAGCTTTGAAGCAGAACCTAAGATGGTTGTATTTTGATGTAGTTAGCATAGTGAATTGGTGTTCCACCTGGGCTGTAAGAGCTGTATTTAAGTCTGTTTGCATTGATGCTGTATCCCAAATAAAGAACAAACCCCCAAACTTCACATCTATTTCTTTTTTTTTTTGTTTAGATTTGCTATGCCATTAGCTTGGGAAAAGAAATCATTGAGGCAAAGAAGGTGAGTTTGTTTCATTCTCCATGTCTGTGCTGTGATGCACCATCATTCTGCTTTTGGTACCTCCGGGTCCACCTAAGAACTGCTCTTCCTCCCAGGGACAAGGTTCTGTGGACATTGTTTAACGCAGCCCCTGGGTAGTTCCTGCAAAAATCATCTCAGTTTGACTTTGCAGTAGCTGGATTCGAGATAAGCTTTGCCACCCTGAATCAAGTTCGGGGCTATACAAATCCAACTGGTCCTGTTGGAAAGGAAGCTGTGAGCAAAGGTTTTGAAAAAAAACCCAGTCTTTGGGATGAAGTATGTATGTCCCACACGTTCCTGCATCCCTTTTAGAAGCTCACGTTCCCGCCTCCCTCAGGGTGGAAGAACCCGTGAAAAACACACTTAAAATGAATGGCGCAAAGTTACCGACCCCCTTGTAGATAAACTTTATGGATACAAAGGTGTGACACCAAGACATTCCTATTTGCTGGGCGGTTTTGCTGCTGAGATTTCAGAAGAGTTTTGGGGAATGAGCTCTTAGTCACAGGCAATAAACAGGGGTATGATAAAAAATGGGTTCAGTTGTCTTTCTCCTTGGTTTTCAGTCATTCTAGCAAAGCCAGATAAGCTTTGATTTTTTTTCCTCTCTTCTGTACCCAAGCTGGGGGGGGGGGTTAAGGAACCAAAAGGGATTATTTATGTTTCAAGCCATAAAAAGAAAAAAAAAGTTAAAACACCTTAAAAAGTGGTAATGGGAAACCTGTGCTCCTGGGAGATTGCTGCTGCCTCCTGAACTCTCTCGTTTTCCTTCAGGACCCAGAAGCCTTAGCTCAGCTGATGAAGTCTGTGCCCTTAACAAACGATGGGAAGTTCATGCTTCTGAACGATCAGTCGGAGGAGGATGGAACCGCACACGAAGGAGGGGAGGAATCAGAAGCATAAACAACCAACACCCACCCCCCTCCCACCCCCCCACCCCTCTTGTCCTTTCCCGCGGCCTGTGTGGGAGCGGGAAGAGCAGGGACTCGTTCCACAAGAATCTCTGGTTTTCAGTCACCCGCGCACACCCCGGGCCAGCCCCCGCCTCCCGCCTCAGCCAGCCCGGCCTCTTCCCCCTGGGGCTTCCTCGGGACGTACAGCGGAGCGGCAGCAGGGCTT
Source organism: Jacana jacana (assembly GCA_013400555.1). Lineage (NCBI taxonomy): Eukaryota > Metazoa > Chordata > Aves > Charadriiformes > Jacanidae > Jacana > Jacana jacana. The sequence goes on from VZTM01039287.1 coordinate 89,483, forward strand.
GGCCTTCCAGGCATTGGGTAGCGTGTAGGTGTCTCTGGGAAGCCGACAGCCTTGGGGAACGGTTCAGCCTGGGCCCGGTGTTGGCTGGCAGCTGGGACAGCACGGCTGGCAGCCGCAAGGGGGCTCGGGGCGCTTCTTCAGAGTGACAGGGCCAGCAGCCTCCTTCCGCCGAGCTTTGGGTGAGCTGTGAGGGGGCAGCTCCTCCAGCAAACACCAGCCTCCAGACTTCTTCCTGTACTGGGTTTTACATAGTTTGCATGATGATGTGCATCTGAATGAAGGGTAAAAATGCACTATGGACTTTATTTTCGGATGAAGTTATTTTTAGCCTAGCTGAAGCGTAACCAGATCTATCTTTTGTGCTAGCCTAGTCACAGAACAATTTGGTAAAACACTCCTTTTTTGGTTTTTTTTCCTATTAATATAATCTATTTTTATATCGCATCTAGGATAAGCTTAACAAACTACACAACCAATCCAAGTGCCTACTCTTACCTTCCTGGGGACTGCACTCACGCGTTCTGGACTCCATGTACCTCCTTGACTTACTCTTCTAAATACCCCTGAGGTACAACCACCGGAAGCAGCCGACAGCTGGGGCACAGCCGGCAGTTTCCCGAGGGTTAGGTTTCTTAAGAGTTAAGCTGTGGGAGATGGTAATTGTAGGACAAAGATGTCCTTAACAGAGTAAGAACTCCGTGTATTTTTAACATTACGGTGCTGTGCAACAGCAGAGTCTACCAGCGATCTTTGGGTTTAAGAAACTGAGCAATAAAATGCTAGATTGTAAGTCTACACCGTATTGACGAGTCTGTTAAACAATGGAGAGAGATCTGGCTAATACATTTAGATTCCCCCCCTCTCCAGTTTAACTTGAAAACATGAGAAACTCTACTCGGCAAAACCAAACCAAACCAGACTTCTTTTGGAGGGGGGGGTATAATCCAGGGCACAGTTTGTATTAATCAAGGTAAGTGGAACAAATGGCTGAAGTGACTCAATTGAACTCTTCTCAGTCACTTACCAGGGAACTAGCTTTTCTATAAGCAGAACCTGTGCTACAGCATCTGAAAGAGCCCAGTTTGCCAGTGTTGGATACGGAATAAATTCAGTTTAGCTGGTTGTTGAATGTTGAAATGAACTATGGAAGAAAAACTGTTAGTAACTGACACCAAACCTTCTTCATAAATAAAAGCTGAAGCTGTCGTATTAAAAACCCAGTGGACACCTGCTGAACTGATGTTACTGAAGACACTAAGAATGAGGTTCTCAAAATTGCATTTATTAACACGGTTTTATGTACATAACGTTCTCTACTCACAAACCAAAGAGACTGAGGTAACAAAATACCCTTTTGTACAATGAGCCAGGAAAACATGAAGTGTTAACATTTGGTCCTTTGTACCTGAGAAGCTGAAAACAGCTGTTGTTGATGGCCATCAGATGAAAATTCAAATTTACTTCTGACTCCAGACCACACTAGGACCTCCAGAATCTACCCCTCAGCTCTAGAAGAGCAGCTGCTACCACTTGGACAGGCCCCAGCCTTGGCACAGGACCGAAGGCAGGAGGGCAGTGGTCACAGCTGCCTTCTCAGGGAGAGACTGGCCTTCAACCTGCTCCACCCCAACATGAATGGGCAGGGCGTAACCTAGGGATCTGGTGTACGTCCCTGCAGCAAACTCATCACTGTCCTCAGTTTCCTTTTTCACCTGTGGGAACTTGGAGTGAGCACATGATGTTTAGTTTCAGGGATTTCTTTAGTTTTACTGTTTTGGCTCCATCATCTCAATCTCCAGCCAACCAGTTAGTGTCCAGTTTGTTCCTGTAATCGGAACAGGAGGGCAAAAGCAGTGACAAGAGTAGTAGCACCACAGCAAGAGTTCTGCTCCCCTTCCAGATCCTCCTTAGGGAAAAGCCCCAGGGTTTAATGTGAGTGACAGAAAGGGGGGGTGTGTGTGTGACAGCCCAATCAAGGGCCCCCCCTCATAATTGAGATGAGAGAAGCTTTCTGCATACGTCTGCTGCTACATGACAAAAAAGAAAGACAGCAATAGAAACTGCAGCCCTGTATTAGCAAGAACAGCTCTGTTAGCACTCTACATAGCTGGGTATGTGTAGATTTTTTTGCCACAAAGTATACATTCAGGTCTCCCAGATTAAACAGGGTGCTACACAAAAACCCATAGGCTTATGCCTTTTTATGTCTTTACTATAGAATTTCCCTCCCCAGAACCACAAGCATTGAACCACCAGACCGTAAGGAAACGTGCAGTTGGGTTTGTGCTCAACAACTGCACAGGATGACCTACCTGAGACAGTGGCCCTGGAAAAACAGAAGGGAAAAGAAAAAGTAGGGATTTAATTAGAGCATGGCTGTACATAGAGGTTAATTAGAGCCTCAGCTGTACGTCACCACCCAACAGCTCCATCCCAGGGGGAACGACCACCACCTGTAGGGAATTCTGTAGTCACTGTGGAAGAAGGAAACACGGTGCTTGGGCCACTCCAAGCCAAGAACTTCAGGTGGGATAGGAATAGGGGAATGCATCCACTGCGATTGCAACTGCATGGGAAGGAGCAGCAGCAGCAAGAACACGGGTCTGGGCAGCGCTACTCAGCAGGCACGGGTTGGCCAAAAAAAGAAAGCACACAGGGATGACCAAAAAAAACCCCAAAAACCTAAACAAAACCCAAGCCCCCAAACCAACACCAAACCTGTACCAAAATAAAGCAAAGCAAAAATAGAAATCAAGTAATGCAGCATTCGTTAGGGCAGTCTCTGGAGTTAGACTGAAGGAGCCCAGCTGATTGAAACAGTCCATAAAGCCTCGGGGTCGCTTTCTCAGGACCAACGACAGGACTTTCCTAATCAGGCCGGTCTGTTCCAGTTGCAGCAAAAGGTCTGTCCCAGCTTTCCAAACGTTAAGGTGACTGACAGGAAAGGGCGAAGCAGAAGGAGTGAAGAATTGTCTTTTAACAGTGACTCAAGGGCAAGTGGAATTGGAACGACTTGAACAGATAAAAACTACCTTTTTTCTTGTAAGTAGAAGAGAGGAAAGAAGCTGGCGAGTATGGTCTAAAAATACAGCTAAGTGCCAAAAACACCCCACCCCAAAGTAATTCTCAGTTGGATTGGCTGGAGTAGTTTACACTAGTTAGTAAGACCTAGAAGCGCTCTATGTTCTGGGAGATGGAAAGACACCTGTATCTTTTAACCAAAGCGGTGTGAACTTTTCGGCTAAGCCTCGCTACTGCCTGAAGTCAGGAATCTGAGTAACTCTTGCACGATCTAGAACCTCTACTTGCAGGCATTGACAGATGGCGGATTGATGGAGAGTCCTCACAGTGTTCAGCAGCTTCTGAAGCCTGCAGTGCAATTATGGGTAACCATCGGGCATGTAAGAGTGTATGAAGAACAGGGAAGGTACAACAGACCTACAAAGGCGAGGAAATACAGAATGGAGGCTGAAACTTGCGATTAGGCACAGCACGTTCATGAAGTGTAAGATCACTTAATAGTTACAGACACCCATCCCACAGTGTCTGGTCAGAAAAGGAAGAGCTGATTGCGGTTCTCTCTTGGCTCTGGATTTCCTTACTTCTGTAGATGCAAATCAAACCTTGGGTATGAAACGAGAATTTATTAATTATGTTAACTTTTCTGGTTTCACAGAATCACAGAATATCAGGGATTGGAAGGGACCTTGAAAGATCCTCTAGTCCAATCCCCTGCCGGAGCAGGAACACCTAGAGCAGGTCACACAGGAACGCATCAGGCGGGTTTTGAATGTCTCCAGAGAAGGAGACTCCACAACCTCCCTGGGCAGCCTGTCCCCCCACTTTCTGATATGAGAGGGGGGAACAGCAGAGGAAAACAAATGCCCAATGGGCTCCCCTAAACCCCCCCAGAACAAGTACTATCTACGGTAACACTAAGGGTTTGTGGAACAAAACATTAATAGCAATCTTTGTTTTGGGTAATAGCTTTAAGGTATGTTCACAACATACACCTACACCCACAGCAGCAGCTGTGAGTGCGTTAAATACATCAGGGCCACATAAAAACACGGCTGAATTAGGTTTGGGGCAACAGATATGCACAATAGCTTGATTATTTGTTCTTCCTGGCTGAGGAGATGCACCACCTTCAAATCTTAGGCCAAGGCCTGTGAGACTTTGAGACTTCTTTTCATCTTTCCCTTTAAATGCTATGTTAGAGATGCAAGAATGCATCTAAATAATTAGTAAGATTTTTCTTTTTTTAAAATCTACTTTCAAATAACTACCTCCAAGGTCAACATTTCATATGTAAACTCCTGAAAAACAGAGGAGTTTCTACAGGAAATACAGACAAACACAGACCTGGCCTCACTGGGTGCCAGGTCACTACTGTGCATTTTCTCTTGGGTTTAACTGAGCAAGTAAATCGAATCTAGAGCTTCTACCCCTACAGAAGGTTACCGATAATGACAAGAACACGAGTTACTGGAGTAAGGAATCATCACCCCTACCAGCCACATCATTTCACCACAGGATCTGCAGGCGTAGGGTTGGAAAGATCTCCGTTGCTTGCTTTAACAGATTCTTCTATAAAAATAAAAACAGAGACATGGGTTGCATCTCACATTTTATTCAAGGCAGCAAAAATGAAGCCTTAGCAGATGTAATCTATGCTGCTGTCCTTAACACCCTTGATACGGTATCCCCCGGTCAGCACATGCAGACCGACCTTGCAGAACGAAGGCTCCTGGCCCTAGGAAGAAATCTGTATTTGGGGTGAAAAGTGTCTCAGACAGGTAGGACTTGTGTAAAGTCTACACACGTATGTCTCCAGAGAAGGAGACTCCACAACCTCCCTGGGCAGCCCCTTCCAGTGTTCCATCACCCTCACTGTGAAGAAGTCTTTTTCTCATATTTAAGTGGAACCTCCTCTGTTCCAGCTTGCACCCATTGCCCCTTGGTCCTATCATTGGATGTCACTGAGAAGAGCCTGGCTCCATCCTCCTGACACTCAC
>VZTM01039287.1:94824-105130 GCA_013400555.1 Jacana jacana
GTTAGCTACAGTGTTACCCAGTCAACCAACCATACTACAAATTAAGATCTTACTCTTTGAATATAATTCAACAGTAGATCAAACCATCTCGCAAACATCTGAAAGTCTCCTACAGTATCTGCATTACCAGCTGGTTTTCAACTTCTGTATGCAGGGGAACAACAGGCAAAAGCCCTCAGCTTATTTCACACCAGCTTGGGTTATGCAGAAGAGGCTGTTATTGTCAGAACTGGTAATTCAGAGGGTGAGTATGATGCTGAAGTTACTGGATTTAGTATTAATACAAGTATGTGGTTCTCCCTGTCCCAAAGGTTTTTTTTGGGGGTTGGCTGGGTTTGAATTTATTTTTGTGGCCATCCTGCCCCCACCTCCCAGAAGCGCAGCTCGAAATTCTCCCATTCCAAAGATGGCCTCTATGAGCTGTTCTTGACTCCTCAATCATTCTTGACCCCATAAAACTCTGGAATATTGAGCCAAACCCACTAGCAAGAAAGTAGCTATGGAAAAAAGAAAGAAGAAAAAAAAAAAGGCACTTTCCCTACTAAGGTGCACCCTCTCTTGAGCCAAAACATTTTATGTATATCATTCACTCACCTTCTTTTTCTTTCTTTTCCTGGTTTTCTTCTGCTGCAGTTTTATCTGCTCTGAAAAAAATTCTTGCACTGCTCAGTGAGAAATAAAGGAGCTCAAATTCCTAAAGGAAAAAGACATGGAAGAGGAGTGCCAGTGTATCACAAGAAAGAATTTGTAGACAGACATAAATGGGATTTTTCAGACACATCTAAGGCAACTGGATTTCAATAGCGAATTCACTTAAATGCTTTTGAAAAGTCTTCCTCCATTCATACCTCGTTCACATGCATTTTACAAAGCAAATGTCAGCCAAAGACTTGAAAGGGTAATTTAAACCAAGCGGCATCCGTGAAATAAATCTAGCACTAAGCTGCTGAGTCTAAAAAGGAGGTCTGTAGCAGTGAGAGTTTAGACACACTTGCCTGTGGAAAGTCACGTAAGCCAACAATTTAAATGACCACAAGCTTGATCTGTTTCTGAACGAGGTTTAGTGGATGTGGGTTGTTTTAACAGCAGAGGGCCAAACGCAGTGGACGCTCGCGGGAGTCACGAGGACAAGCAGGGGCTTGAGCTAGTTCAACAACAGAGGTGCTTTCATAGAACGTTATAATAGAGGATTGATAAGTAGCCAACTACAGATCTGTCCCACGGCCCGCTCAAATCAGAAGGTGGAGGGCACAGAGGGAGCGTGCGTTTGCACCCCAGATGGAACCTGGCCCTGGACCTCTCTCTGACAGCTGGAGCATCATTCAATTTAGCAGCTCAGAGTAAACACCCCGAGCAACTCCAGGGTGCAGTGCCTTATGTAAAATCTTTATTATCAGAAACGTAACCAAAAAGTTATTCTCTCCTATTTCAGCATCTCTGTTTTAGTGGCACTAGATCTGAAGCTCTCTTGGCCAAAGACTTCCCATAACTCCAGTCAAGTTCTTGACTCACTCAACTATTACACACGTTTACGTCGTACCCTTTGGAACGGACACCTCAACTCTTCAGACACTTTTTGCATCGTTGCCACAGACAATTCTCTATGGGGTTTTGCTCTTGATAAGCTCCATCAGCAAAAGAGGTACTTGAATTGTGATGGTCAAATGCAGAACTCCATACAGAACAGATAATCAGCCCCGTGCTGTACCTGTAAACAAACTTCCAGTCGCTTGTGAGTAAGGTTCATAGTTTGTAGCAGTTTCTCATCTTGGTTAGTGGACTGGACGTTCTGTTGCTTAGCTACTGCTCTTATTTCCTTCACGTACTTCTCTCTAACAGACTGGAACCAGTGCAGAGAATCAAACTCCTGGTACTGATCCAAAAGCTTCAGAATGTAAGCCACACCTACAGTCATTAACAAACCACGGACCAAAGTCAGCAGGGAATTTGTAAAACATTTGCTGCCTGTCTTGCACAGATCAGCCTACATTGATAATTCCCACACAATTAAAATCTAAGTTGCAATTAATTTACAATTAAATCTAAACAGGAAGGAAAAAAAAACCATAATGAAGAACAAGCTTCAATTTTTAAAGCCTCCTAACTTATCCAAAGACCTGCATACCTTCTCATCTGCTGAGATCTGCAAACTGTGAAAGAAACTGGGGAGCACCTATGAACAACAAAGCTGCCTGCTCCCATATTCAGCTATTTGATGTTTAGCAGATTCTGAACAAAACAATAGCCCTCAAATCAGTTGTGCTGAAGTGAAGACAACACAGATTTAAGTCACAGGTCTTTTAATTACAGAAACACACTAAATGTAAGCACAACTTCTTTTGCAAATACCCATTACGTGGCTTATCCAAAGGCAAGTCACCCCACAGAAACTTACCCATGGCAAAGCCATCATCAGTGAAAGCTGCTCCACTTTTGTTCTTCTTATTCAGCTTCTCCTTGCAACTGATTGAATGCTCTACAAAATTGAGGGTCTGAAAGAAGTGAAAAGCTGTCTTGGGATCATCAAGAGAGACTCAGAAATTGCTACAGTGTGTTATTTCCCTCTATGTAGAATACAGTACCAATATGTCAATATTCAGTAGATCCAGGTAGTAACACAGAGCATCAGCTGTGTGTCTGTCTGTCTGCAAAAGCTACTCGAAAGACAGGGAAATGTGTGCACATTAACAACTTCTCAAAAACCTCTGACAGTTTCATATGTAACTACCTTGAAGTGCCTCTTTAAAACCAAAATGGGTGGTATCTTCCTGAAACTATTTACCAGAAAACCCTCCAAAAACAGGAAAGAAGAAGAACAAAAGTATTTGTTCTATTGCCATGACATACCTGTCCTTTTACAGTCTTAAGTTTATGGCTCATAAACATTCCAAAATTAGTTTCTAAAATGGGATGTTGGATCATTTAGATCTCCAAACTGAACTGCTTCCCAATGCCCAGAGTGCTGCACTCAAGTGTGTATCACCTCAATTCAGGTCTAACCTTTCTAAACAAAGCTCATTAGCAAAAGCAGTTCCAATTGCAACAGGGCATGTCCAGATTGTACTGCATTAAATCATGACATTAGAAGAACCTAAAGATCCTTCATACGATGCAGAAAGAGAGACCTGATGAACACGGTTATAAACTCCCTTCATCCTCACTGGTCATTCCTCCTCCTCCATCTCAGCTTCTCCAAATTTGATTCAAACAGGAGGAAAAGAAATGTCTTAAAGTTGCCTTTTGAGTGGTAGTACACCAACTTTATTTAAAAGAAATAAAACATGGCTCTGGATGGCTATCAACAAAGCTACGCTCAAAGCAATCCCACTCACGATCGGGGAAGAAAAGCAGAATGTGGCAATCAGCAGCCTAATGTAAAATACTTAAACACAACCCTGATCTGCTCAGTTTCACAGTAAGTACTGGGACATACAAGCACAAACACTCACCAGCGGGGGAACAATTATGTAGAAGTTCCGCAAATGCATGTTCTTGGGACTGCGGAATTCGGGAGCAAACACATCCACCAGCATTTTAAAGTACTCCGTTCCTTCTGCAAAGTTACGTGTGAGGTCACTGAGGACAGAGTCCAACTGCCTGCAGAGGGCAAGCAACAAGTTACCTGGTTGCTGCTAGAAGTTTCCTCGCTTGCCCACCCTTCAAGGTAATAGTCCTCTCTGAACCCCTTGGCTGCACCTACAAACCAGTACTGGGATCAGAGTCCCAGTGTCCAAGATCACATCTGACCTCTACAGCCAGAAGGGACCCATAAAGATCATCCAACTCCCTGGTCCTTACAGGGCTCCCTAGTAAGGGTAAGGCTTAATTGCCTTAAGAGTGTCATCCAGGTGCTCCTTGAAGTCTGACATGCTTGGTGCCACAACCACTTCCCTAGGGAGCCTATTCCAGTGACTGACCACCCTCTCAGTGAAGAGCATTTTCCTAGATCCCATCTGAACTTCCCAAAAGGCCACTTCACAGTCAGCAATTTTAAAAGAACTGCTTCTATTTTCTCTGCTTTTTAAGAGTAGCAAATATTTCTGCATAAATTCAGCTGAACTCTTTAACACCCACCCACCCCCAACAGCTGCATTTACAGCTTCAAAATTACAATTCCCTCATCCCACCCCTGCTCCAGAGTCTCAGAGATGTTCAGGTACCTTGCTGCTTTTTGTGTTTCTTCTGAAAGTCCTTCTACTTTCACCAGTTCTTCAAAGTTAACAATATCTTCCAGATCAGGAACAAACCTGAAAGCTTACTATCCGTTAGTACTATGCATACTTCACATTTATGTTCACTGAAATACTACCATAATTTATAATCCAAGTTCATTTAGCCTTCTGGACTTGAACCACTTACAAGTTGTATCGTAACATCTCCTCTCTCTAGCACTTGCTGCACTTAATAACTATAATTTTACTATTGTTTGCAAGAAAAACAACTATTTCTTTGTATGTAAAAGTCATGTTCTAATGACCTTATACAAACAATCCTCCATACAGAAAGAAATATCAAAGAGGTGTTTTTCTCAAGTTCCTCAATGCCTGTACTTGTTTTTCCTTAATGCAACCTCCCAGAATGATTATCAACAGGAATTATTGACTTAATTAAGGACTAATAACTTAGAGATACATTCTATTAAATTATTGACTTAATTAAGGACTAATAACTTAGAGATACATTCTATTAAAGTCTTTTGCAGTGTTTTTCCCTAATTTTTTTTTTCATTTTGGTGTTTTATGGCAATGATTGTAGAGGTCTGAATTCCAGCATGGGCTTTGATAATTCCACTTCAACCAAGGCACAAAAATGGACCTTTTTAGTCAGAATTTGAGGGATGGGTAAGAACTTTGGGAATATCAGGATGAATAGGGAGCAAAGGAACGAAAAGGAGCAAAGAGAAAAAGGAAATGTTAGTGGAAGTACCTAATTGCACTACTACAGCAGTGAAGTCCACCAGATCTTATCATCCGTACATAACCCATAGCGTTGCCTTAAAAAAAAAAAACAAACAAAAGGGGGAATTATTTAAGTATACACACACACACACACTCTTCATAACTCCTAGAAGCTCTGAAAGGGAGCCAAATAGTATATGTGCCCAAAGAGTACTAATTCTTTCCTACTTGGCACATTAAACGCTTGCAAGTTCAGATCAGTCCTGCACACCTAAAGCACCAATGGCTGAAAATACCATTGTGGTGTTACCCATCACTCCAAGTTACTTCAGCTGGATATACAGCCATTTTCTGAAACACATGAACTGAAATGGACTTTTACTGGGAAACACCCAATTTGGATAAAAATCAGTTCCATAGGAGAACAGAACTTTAAAGAAAACTCCTATGCAAGCTGCAGCCGTATGGTTGGACTTGACCCCAAGGGTCTCTTCCAACCAAAATGATTCTATATCTTAGATTAAACCACGCAAGGGCCATTTCTGAGTAATTATACAACAGTATTTATTTCAAACAGGGTACTTGCCATTTTGCAGTTAAATATAGTTTTAGCCTGACCTAAAAGGTCAGTAATTAGACTATGAAGATCTCTTGCCCAATCAGAAGTAAATGCCTTTTCTAACATTGTCTTAGCATTTCTTACCGATTTGACTTATGAGTTGTCTGAACTGGTCAAGATAGCTCTGGCCATCTGGGGTTATTCCAAGTTTCCTGATGCCACGGTTGAACTTATCTGCTCTTTCAAAGGGGTACTAGAAAAATATTTTAGAATAATTTGTAAGAATAGTTTCCTATCCTTAAAAAAACAAGTTATCAAGTTAATACAATTCTGTTTGCAATGTCTCCCTGCCTTGCATCTACAGCTTTTTTTTGGGTGGTAATAAATTTTACAGCTGCCTGTCCGTATTAGTTCACAAAAGTCCCTTGGCTAAGTCACTTCTGCAAGCTGAGAAATAAAATAAACTGTTACTGTGAGCAAGAAAGTATTCCTAAAAAAAACGAGGATTTAACATACAAAGCAGCTGGCAACCCATCCTGCTAGATACCTTGTCTCTTGCATTTTTGAGAAATCAGTTTATCAGCAGCCAAAACAAACCAAAGCCATCCTGAATACAGCCATTTGTAGAACTGCATTATGCTAGGACAAAAGCTGTCACTTCACTTGGAGGTATCCATTTAAATTGGATGTTATGGTGTGATCAGTGCAGTTGTAGCGGCTTTTAGCCGAGTTCCTCTCAACTCTTTAAAAACAATACCTTGTGATCATTTTGATCCTTGACTTCCCTGAAGAACCTGATGTCTTTGATGAGTCTGGATTTGATATGTTCATCATACATGAACTGGCTAAAAATGTAAAACTTTTTCCGCAAAAATTGGTAAGTGAAGTTTACCTAAGAAGAAAAAGGAATAACCAAATCAAACGAGTTAGCAGAGTAAGAACACCCAGCTACCAGCTTTCAGTAGATTCTCGAGTAACATTATGGAACCTTCTACTCAGCTTACTTCAATTTGTTATTCTCCACTTACCTTTTTTTCATTTCACTGCTTTAGAAGAACAAAGAAAACTCTTCTCCTGGAAAGTCTACTGTCTTCCAGAAAGGACAGAGGGGCCAAGGGACAAGTTAGCTATTTCAGTTCAATCACCTGCCTAACACGGCCATTACTTTATGTCTGGAATATCCTGTAGCTGTCCTTTCGAAGCAATACAATCACTTCAAGCTGAAAAGGGCAGACAACTCAACTTCCTCAGTCAAGTTGTGGAATCCACATAACCTTCTGACACACTTTTCACTTCCCCAAAAGTTTTCTAAAACTCTCACCCACAGGGCAGAAGCACACTTCCAACCTGCACATCAAAATTACTTCTCATATCTGCACAAACAGCTTTACCCACAATCAGAGGTGAATAAGCCTGCATCACCAGCAAATAATAGGAGCAACAGCATTTTTTTTTTAAGTAACTGAAATCCCCACTCAGAACAATAGGTCAAAGGAAGTTATTTCCAACAGCGCAGGAAATCACAAAAGGCTTATTTTTCTAATCATTTCCACTTTTAAAGCAGTGATGTGAGAGTGGCTTCCTTATTTCAGTAAGTTCGTTTTGGTTTGCTTGGTTGTTATGGGCAGACAGGGCAAAAGCAAGCAGCAAAGGGATAGAAAAGCTGAGCAGCAGAATGGAAAGCACCAGCCAGAAGCCAGGTTTGGATCCAGTGCCAAACCTGAGAACCACAATGCCCGATTCCCGCTGCAGTAAGCGAGACACCGGAAGCGCCCTTATTTACTCTGCAAAGAAAACAACCACTGACCCTGCAGACACCATTAAGAGTGCTGCAGTAAGAAGTCAGTCTTGCAAGAAACTGCCAGACAGTTGTAGCTTTTATCTCAAAAAGCTCCTGTTTAAGCTTAACAAGGACAAGAGGAACTTACAAAAAGTAACACTGCATTTTTTCAAGATCTGCTTTGGTAGACACATACTTCTGCTACAGTTAAGCATCAGTAAGCAGGAACTTAACAGGCTAATTCATGCAGGCAGCTTAGAAATCAAAACATTCTACTGTGCTAGTTTGGTAAGTATTACTTATCTTTATTGTCATTCAGAGTCACACCAGAACATCTGTATCTTATTTAATACGGTTTTCGATCTCTTCATGAACTTTTAGGTAACAACTGGGAGTGGTGTAACTACTGAGAGATTTCTCTGATATCATCTGTGTTGTGTCCAAGAATGAATTTAGTTTATTAATACACAAAGAACATCATTATTGCATTATCAAGGCTGCAAAATTAAATAAACCATCAGCAGATGCAGGAGTTTGGAGGGTTTTGTGCACTATTAAAAAAAGAAAAACAAACCAAATCAACAAGAGTACAAGACTACTCACTGTTGTGTTCATGATTCCTGTCCCATGAGTTCGAATCGAATTTGCAATGTGACGGATATTGATAGTGTTCAAGTGTTTGTTATTACTTGTTCTTTCAATGAAGATCTGGGAGGCAAGGGGGAGAGGGAATTAAAAAAGTTATTTGTCCACAACTGACTCTGAGAAATTATCAATCTAGGTAGCTCATATCCTGTTTGAGAGCAGCTCATTACCAGCAGTTAGGGGAAGAATCAAGAAAACAAGGCTATGCATACAATAAACTATCTGGTAGATTCTTCCAATTTCTGCAAAGCACAGATTAAACAACTCCAAGGCAGATACTGCACACAATTTCCCACATTTATTGAGAACATCCCTTACATTAATAGGTCTAAACTCTTTCTGCACCCATTTGTACTTTCAGCCCCTCTACACACCACGGCAATGAGTTCCACCACTAAACTATGTGCTGTCAGAAAACCTTAAATAACAGGAAGTATGAAGCCACTCATTTTCATACTGGGCTCCTCATTCTCACACGGTGAGAAATCACAAGGGGTTGTTCCCTGCACATACTCTCCACATCATTTTACTGCTTTATCTCCCTAGTAACCCACTTTTCAGATGCTCTTTTCTCAAGCTGAAAAATCATGTACTTAGTATGTCCTTACACAGCAGCCAACTATCCCTGCTGCCTTCTCCTAGCTTCGGTGAAGTATTTGCCATGGACTGATCCTACTGGCACTCCCCACTCAGAACACACTCCACCCTATGCCATCCCCGAAGATGTGTTTCTAGAGCAGCAATAGCTTTTTTTTTTTGGTTTGTTACTATGTATGTTCAGCTTAGGTTTTTCTTACACTTAAACTGCTCTGCACTTCTCAATCCCTTCAAATCAGAGCCAAATTTAGGAGAAAAGTATGGGCTACACCTTACCTGATTATTCAGATTGTAGAGGTAGCGGGATACAAAAACATGGATGTTTCTCATGATTTCCAAAACATCCAGGCCCTGAAAGAATATTATCTGTTGAAAACTATTACAATAAAAATTCTCAGGAATTACTAAGGTGTACATATAATATCTCGAAAGCATTTTAGAAGGCAATGTTTTTGCATTACAAAATTAAGAATCTCTCAATTCCTGTTCAGTGTCTGTAAGATAACGCTTAGAGGAGAAAAAAAGCTCAGCTCAGCCTGTTTTTCTTCTAACTTCCCATGAAAGTAAGGAAAACTCCAGTCTATTCCACAAGCCTATTTTCTTTAAGAAAAATAATATAAAATTGAGATTTGGCTGTTCTTAGATTCCAGAAAGTAGAATCTTGCCTTGGAGACTTCTATAGGCACATGGATTTTTACTGAGCCATAAGCAGTGACCTAATTTTTGATATTGTTTTACCCAACCTATCTAGAAGACTGAAGTTTTATATTTACAATAGAAATTTTAGGATTATTTTGCTTGAAGGAGTCCCTTTGGCATCCTTTCTATGCACAATGATACCGTTTAATCTAGACACTCCATTTCCAGTTCTATCAGGGATTTTACCAAGATTTTGCTGGAGCTGGGGGGGGAAATGGAGTGTGGGGTATTTTTCTTTGTTACACATGTCATGAAACCAATGCTGTGAAATGATTTAATTCTTTATAACAACATTATGGCCAAATATTGCTGATAGAAAGCCAAAGCCAGAAACAGAAACTAATCCACAGCACTTTCCTATCAAGAAGCAGCAGAAGTTCTGAGTTCTATGCTCTCTTCAATTTAGGAAAACACATCCATCACAAACATTACAAAAAAGAGGCTATATTTCTAAGAGCTTTCACCAAAGAGCTAACCCAGCGAGGGAATGAAACTCACCAATTTGACTAACCACCAAAAATATCAAGATATGAAAGCTTTTGAAAGAAAGCCTTCAGAGAAACGTGCAAGTTGTATTTCTTTTGCACCAATCCCGTGGCAGTGAACACCTCACCATTAACTTGATGAAACTAAGCTTTAATCTATATGTAACCATGTTAAGCAGTTGCTAGGAGGCTCTGAGTCACCCTCCTATTACGCTAAGCACATATGTCCCAAAGTCCTCAATGACCAGCTTGTGAAACAGTGGCTCTTGATGATTACTAAGCAGAACCTCCCAAGAAACAAGCAATAAATCAGGGAAAAGACAGATACATTCAAAGGTCACCCCAGACTCATATTCCAGATCTATTGCTTGCCAAATTGCTGTGAGTGCATTTTCAAGAAAACATTCTCTGACCTCATATACCTGGTCTTATTAAATCCTATGTTGAAAAATGAATGATACCTTTCAAGTCCAACATGAAATGAACTGATGGCTCTCTCCAAGGGTAGATAAAGATCCTGTCTCAAGTCAACAAGAAATCTAACTCCACGTTCTGCCAACAGCTCTCTACTCTTGGGTACTTTCATTTTAAGAACTCAGTCCTTTGAATAGCTCGCTAATATGAGAGTGAACAAATGATATTC
>VZTM01039288.1:7214-27665 GCA_013400555.1 Jacana jacana
AGGGTGAGGGAACCCTGGCAGGGGCTGCCCAGGGAGGTGGTGGAGTCTCCTTCTCTGGAGACATCCCAAACCCGCCTGGAGGCGTTCCTGTGTGACCTGCTCTGGGTGTTCCTGCTCCAACTGGAGGATGGAGGAGCTTTCAAGGTCCCTTCCAATCCCTGAGATTCTGGGATTTCACTTAATGACTGCAGACTTGAAAATACAGAATTTCCATTCCATGGGGATACAAATACAACAACCGAAGCAACAGTCAGCAGACTTACATTGTGGGTGAGGTTCTTGGCAATAACTGGCCCCACCATTCCTGGGATAGTGGCAAAAGAATTGGTGATCCCCAGGAGAATTCCAGCATATCTGAAAGAGAAATGGTTATTGCTGCTGATTAACCTATGGTGCTTATCAGCCTTGGAGACAGTTGTGCCTAACCTGATCCCACAGGCCTCAATCATAGAGTCACAGAATCATTCAGGTTGGCAGAGACCCTTGGGATAATCAAGTCCAACCATCAGCCCTACTCAAGTTCTCCCCTACACCAGATCCCTCAACACCACATCCAATCTACTCTGAAACACAGTCAGGGATGGGGACTCCACCCCCTCCCTGGGCAGCTGATTCCACTGACTGACCACTCTCTCTGGGAAAAACTTTTTCCTCATGTCCAGCCTAACCCTCCCCTGCTGCAGCTTGCAGCCATTCCCTCTCCTTCTATCGCTCATTGCCCGTGAGAAGAGACCAGCACCAACCTCTCTGCAATGCCCTTTCAAGCAGTTGTAGAGAGGGATGAGGTCTCCCCTCAGCCTCCTCTTCCTCAAACTAAACAACCCCAACTCCCTCAATCCATCCTCATAAGCCTTATTCTCCAGGCCTCTCACCAGCTCCGTGTCCCTCCTCTGCACTCGCTCCAGCACCTCCAGATCTCTCTTGTGCTGAGGTGCCCAGAACTGGACACCAGACTCAAGGGGTGGCCTCACCAGTGCTGAGCACAGGGGGACAATCACCTCCCTGCTTCTGCTGGTCACACTATTCTTTATGCAAGCCAGGATGCCCTTGGCCTTCTTGGCCACCTGGGCACACTGCTGGCTCATGTTCAGCCCCTTGTCACCCAGCACCCCCAGGTCCTTTTCTGCCAGGCAGCTCCAGCCACACTGCCCCAAGCCTGTAGCCATCCATGGGGTTGGTGTGGCCCAAGGGCAGGACCTGGCACTTGGCCTTGTTGAAGGCCATGCCATTAACATTGGCCCATCTATCCAGTCTATCCCAGTCCCTCTGTAGAGCATCCCTGCCCTCAAGCAGATCAACACTCCCACCCAACTTGGTGTCATCTGCAAACTCACTGACAGTGTTTTCTATGTCCCTATTGACATCATCAATGAAGATATTAAAAAGGAAAGGCCCCAGCACTGAGCCCTGAGGAACCACTTGTGACCGGCCGCCAGCTGGATTGGACTCCATTGAGCACCACCCTTTGGGACCGTCCTTCCAGCCAGTGCTGGATCCAGCAATGACTGCACAGACAGACTGAAGCACTTGTATTCCAGTGGGAATGGCCCACTTTTATTCTAGTAACAACTCACTGACTACTCAGCACACGTCTCTGTCCTCCAGGGGTGAGTTACGGAATTCACCTTCAATTACTCACGGCCTCGCTCGGGATCCGTAATACAAACCCACATCCCCTCCACTGAGCCACAACCCAGCTGTCTGGAATGGATCCAGGGGAGGTTCCGATTGGGTATTAGGAGAAATCACTCCACTGAAAAGGTCACCAAGCCTTGGCAGAGGCTGCCCAGGGCAGTGATGGAGTCCTCATCCCTGGAGGGATTTCAAAGCCAGGCAGACGTGGTGCTGAGGGACACGGGTCAGTGGTGGGTTTGGCAGTGCTGGGTTGGGTTGATGGTTGGACTCAACGATCTGAAAGGCCCTTTCCAACCCAGGCAATTTTGTGATTCTAAGTTAGAAAAGAAACATCACATGGCTGGAATTGGGAGGACGAGGAGGAGTAGGAGAGAGTGCTGTTTGCCCACAGCAGGAGCTGGCTGAGGTATCGCTGCTGAGAAGGCACATCCCTAGATGGGGATCCCCACACCCCCATCACCTTCACCACAGAGCCCGTGTTCCAGTGACCCCAGTTCAGAGCACTGCACCAGTCCCTGCCTCCAGCTTTCTGTGGGTCAGAGCCAATGGGAAATGGGTCCGAGTTTGGCAGTTCTACTGGTGGCCATTCCAGCAGCACCCCGTTCCATGAACACTGCTCTATCACACACGTGTGCACAGGCACTGGTGGCCACAAGAGCTCACTGGGAGAGGCTGGTAACTTGCTTAATATCTGAGTCTCAGCATCTCCTCTCTAGGCAGACAGAGATCTCTCCCCCAGGAGTGTTGCAACACTGGAAGATCACGTTTGAAACCGCACCACAAGCACAGACTTGTGAGAGGGAGTGAGGAGAATGCAGAGCTGGACCTTCTGCCGTGGAGCTCCACCCTCCAACCACCAGAGCACGGATCCCTGGGGTTCAGATTTTCGGGGGGATTTGCTGGCTGAAGAACCATACAAAAATACTAATAGCTGCAGTTTACCACAGCAGAAAGGAGCTCTCTCTCCCCGCAGCGATCACGTCAGGCTGTTTAGGAGAGTGAAATTAAGTCCTCACCACTTTCATCTCTAGAGACAGATGCCCAGCTTTGACATTTTAGGTACCAAACCAGGAGGGTTTGACCACACAGCGCTGTTAGAGAAGGCTGGGATATTGGAGAAACCCGTGGTTTTTCCTGAGAATCCATCATCTACTCCACTAGCTGATTTTTTTTCTTGAAAGTCAGTGCTAGGTAGGAGTTTAAAGCAGAGCAGTGTATTTTAGACTGAGCTCCGATGCCTTAACTAAACCCAGCTTTATTTTCTGTAAGCACAGCCTGTAGTCATCTCACCTGGGAAAGTATTTAACCATCAACGGGCCTTCATGAGGCAGAACATGAAAGGCAGATCATAGAATCATAGAACCATTTTGGTTGGGAGAGACCCTTGGGATCATGGAGTCCAACCATCAGCCCTACTCTACAAGTTCTCCCCTACATACAGCAAAACACTTTCCAAACTACACACAATATGGAGTAGTAGCTTCCATGGTCACCCGAGATCTCTGGTGACCAGNGGGGTCTCTTCCAACCTAAATGATTCTATGATTCTATGATTCTATTATTCTAAAAGATTCCCTCGGGCAGATCACAGAATCATAGAACCATTTTGGTTGGGAGAGACCCTTGGGATCATGGAGTCCAACCATCAGCCCCACTCTACAAAGTTCCCCCCTACACCATATAAGCACATAGAATCATAGAATCATTTAGGTTGGCAGAGACCCTTGGGATCATGGAGTCCCACCATCAGCCCTACTCTACAAGTTCTCCCCTACATACAGCAAAACACTTTCCAAACTACACACAATATGGAGTAGTAGCTTCCATGGTCACCCAAGATCTCTGGTGACCAGCTGCTGGCTAAATGCCTCTGGTTCTGCCCGGTGTTCCTGCCAGGGGTGGCATCCCTGATAACACTGGCTGTTGGAGGCAGATAAGTCCCCCCTGAGCGCGGTGCAGGCTCCCAGGAGGAACGGGAAGCACAAGGGGCCATGGCCGTGGCTGTCGAGCGAGGCCAAGAATAAACTGTTGGGCAGGTTCTGACGGCGTAGCGGGGATAACCAAATACACATCGACCTCCAGAGCGTTCAGTAGTACAATCCGGAGTGAAAAAACCCCAGATTGGTGAAGAGTTTAGTGTATAACAGGGCCACAGGAACATTCTGAGGGCTCACAGGAACAGCAATACCAGAAACTGTAATCCCAGTACCATACTGGTGAGGATTTGCAGACTGAGAATGAAACACGATTTCCCCACAAGAACAATCTCGTCTCCCTCCTGTCCCCAAACCCCTCCCATTCAGTGCACTGATGGGATCATACAGACGTTAGAATCATGGCATCACTCAGGTTGGCAGAGACCCGTGGGATCATGGAGTCCAACCATCAGCCCTACTCTATAAAGGCCTCCCCTACACCAGATCCCCCCAGGCTCTGACCACTCTGGCTGGGAAGAATTCTTGCCTCATGTCCAGCCTAACCCTACCCTGCTGCAGCTTGCAGCCATTCCCTCTCCTTCTATCGCTCATTGCCCGTGAGAAGAGACCAGCACCAACCTCTCTGCAATGCCCTTTCAAGCAGTTGGAGAGAGGGATGAGGTCTCCCCTCAGCCTCCTCTTCCTCAAACTAAACAGCCCCAGCTCCCTCAATCGTTCTTCATAAGATTAATACCCCAGGCCCTTCCCCAGTTCCATGTCCCTCCTCTGTACTCGCTCCAGCCCCTCCAGATCTCTCTTGTGCTGAGGTGCCCACAACTGGTCACTGTACCCAAGGGGTGCCCTCCCCAGTGCTGAGCACGAGGGGCCATGCCTCCATCTCCCACCCCCCCAGCAATACAAACTAAGGGGTGGTTAGTGTGTGAGGTGCACGGGCCGCAGCTCCAGCACTACTCACGAGGGTGCGATGTCCAGGTGGTTGATGCTGTAGCCGGAGGTACAGAATCCTCCCAGTGTCGTCGATATGGTGACGAAGGCCACAGCCAGGGCGTAGTTGCAGCCGATGAATCCCGCGGCCACCAAGAACACGGCGGGACCGATCATTCCTTTGAGACAGAATCGATGGCATTTTTAATAGGAGAGACTCTTTGTACACATCTTCTGCCCAGCTTCCCCCACCACCTAGTGCACAGAAACCAGTACTGCATTAACTGGGCCGGCCAGGAAGGGCAGACGGGCTGCAAACCTGCCGCTGCCTCGGGGAAGGGGAGCCAGACCCGACAGATCCCACCAGCTGCACCGAACAAACTTCAGCTTTGGGCAAAAAATATTAACAGGAATCAGCAGCCACTGAACGGGGTCTCACAATCCAACAGTGCTTATTGTTATCAAGAGAACAGCAGGCACGCTGCCCCCGGCCGGCAAACAGCGCACGGGGAAGGCGTTACCCCCATCTGGTGTTTGCAGGAAACAGGATCACCAAAGGGTGTAGACTTAAAATATTAAGATTTAAAAGAAAAAAAAAAACCATTAAAAAAGTTTATTGGAAGAGTTGCTTTAGAGAAAGAACCGAATCAGCAGAACTGAAAGGCAGCTGGGATGGGCACACATCAGGCAGACTGCAACCGGGGGGGATCCCCTGCCCAGTCTCTTCTTCCTCCCCCCATTCTTGCACCCTCTTTTCACCAGCAGCCAACTTGTGCCTGCACACAGCCTGTTCCCCGCCTTCCTCAAAACCTGATCCCGCTGGCCGCTCGGTGGCCTCGCATCACCGCTCTTCCCAATTAGCCAAGACCAGTTTGGATCCTATTTGGCCCTCCTTCCCGGTGGCAACTGTACACTTTGCAAGTGTACTCTTCGCTCTTACTCAGTTATTTAAGTCTTAAGAGAATACTGAGCACCAGGGGCTGGGAAGAGGCTCACACAGAGCAACGGCCCCTCAGAGGGCATCCTTCTGCCACGTATCACCACTTTCTCTGGGATTCCACCTGACCAGTATGCCTGCACAAACGATGTCCATTGACCCAGACAAGCTTTTGGTGACCTCATACCGTTCTCTGATCCAAGACACCTACTGTTTGGGTTGTTTTTTTTTCATGGAACAAGACAGGGTTCACTCTTGACAAACGAACGCACGACTGAAGCCGCCCCTCTCTGGCCACACACAGCCCTGCCTGACCCCGCAGCAGGACGGCCTGCTGCTCTCCCAGAGCCTGCCTTGTCCCCACGCTGCTGCTAGGACCTGCTCCAAGCAGGAGTGAGACTTGCACCTACCTATCAGGGTAAAACATTTGCGAACACAAACGGTGGAGAAGTTCTCCTTTTCCCGTAAATAATCAGCAATTTGCCCCGACAGGATTATACATAACCAGCAGCCAAAATAAGGGAGGGCGGATAAGAACCCATTCTGTCAAGGAAATAAAAAACAAAAGACAGTTAAAACACTGAAATGACAATTCAATCTGCTGAAAAAATCACTTGCACCGAAGCGTTAGCAAGGCTGAACCAGAGGGGTCAAAGCCATCCACCCACACCGCTCCTCTTGGTACTACCATAGCAGAGACACCTGGGGAGAGAAAAAGCAAAGCATTTTAAAGATACCAATGTGTAAACTCTCCACTGGGCGACTTAATCCATCACTGCCGGGGCAGCCAGACGAACACTCAAGAGGTTTCAATCAGCAGCTGGGCTCAGGAAAAAGAAAACCACACGTGAAGGCATCTTGTGGACGTTAACCTGGTCAGGCAAGTTTCCAGGAACACCAGTTCCAAGTAGGACAGGCCATAGAAGCATAGATTCAGGTTGGAAGAGACCCTTGGGATCATGGAGACCAACCATCAGCCCCACTCTACAAAGGTCTCCCCTACACCAGATCCCCCAACACCACAGCTCATCCACTCTGAAACACAGTCAGGGATGGGGACTCCACCACCTCCCTGGGCAGCCCAGTCCAGGCTCTGACCACTCTTGCTGGGAAGAATTCTTGCCTCATGGCCAGCCATGGAGTGAGTCACTACAGCAGGTGGAAGCTGTAGATATTATTGAGGCTTTGGGAAGCGATATGGATTCTCAGTGGTTTCCGCTGCTCAGCTCTTCACCAGCACGTTATCCCGTCTGCCTGCTGACATCCCTGATGCTGCTGTCACCAGAGACAGGATACAGAACCGGGACTGTCCTCAGACCCAGGCTGGACATCCTGTGATCCTGAAGCAAAGCTGCTGTTCAGGCCCTGACACTACTCACCCTGGTGTCACCTGTTAACTCCTGTGATTTTAAAGGCGGGTTGTTTATAGAGATTTCTGCCCAATTCTGCCTGTTTTTCTGATACGGAGAAACAAAAGGTACGACTGAACTGCCTAAGTTCACAGCCTTTCCATACAATTATGGGTAACTACAGAGGAAAGAGCTACAATTTGGCCTAATCTATGATTAAAAAGAGGTATTTGGATTTGAGGAAGAGGAGGCTGAGGGGAGACCTCACCCCTCTCTCCAACTGCTTGAAAGGGCATTGCAGAGAGGTTGGTGCTGGTCTCTTCTCACGGGCAATGAGCGATAGAAGGAGAGGGAATGGCTGCAAGCTGCAGCAGGGTAGGGTTAGGCTGGACATGAGGAAACAGTTTTTCCCAGAGAGAGTGGTCAGTCAGTGGAATCAGCTGCCCAGGGAGGGGGTGGAGTCCCCATCCCTGACCGTGTTTCAGAGTAGATTGGATGTGGTGTTGAGGGATCTGGTGTAGGGGAGAACTTGTAGAGTAGGGCTGATGGTTGGACTTGATGATCCCAGGGGTCTCTTCCAACCTGAATGATTCTATGATTCTATAGCTATTGCATAGAAATATTCCAATGTTTATACACTACTATATCATGTATATTTGTCCAAATAAAAGCAAAAGCTTCCCTGGGAAATTGAATTTGAAAGATGACCAGAAACACACCCCTCCCTGAAATCCCCTCCACCAGCACTCACTCAGACATGCTGCCTCTTGGGTTTCAATGCTCAGCCTTTGAAAGCAGTACGTGAAATCTTGAGAAAGAGAAGTCTCAGTAACAAAACCCCCCCGAGCTCTGACTCGCTCTGCAAAGGCTGTTTTTCACCAGTCCCTTCATTCGAGGACGCAGAGCGGAGGGCCATGCAACGTGCAATGTTTTAAACAGGGATGCAACTTCCATCCAGGTGTGTGGGACCAAAGTTAGACCCACACTGTTACACCGGGGGGGTTGGTCTGGGTTGTTGTTGGTTTTGGTTGGGGTTTTGGTTTTGGCCTTTTTCTATCCGCCTGTCAGGACTCTGAGCCACGCCACAAAGAAGAAACAACATAAGCCACCTTCTTGTGGCTTCTTAAATAAGAATGTTCCAACCCCCCCACCCCTGTAATTTTTCCCAAATAAATAATTTTTAAAAATTTCCTTGAAAAGCACTATTTCTAGACCTTAAGTCTATGGTTTCCTTTCATCCTATTTACCTTGCTCAAAAAAAACCTCCAAACCACCAAACCAAAAATGGCATTTTACCTCTGCTGCTCATCGAGGAAAGGAAAGAAAGCAACAATCTGGAAAGGGATCCAGAGAGACTAAAGCCTCACCCACTCCCTTCCTCCCACTCCTCCTTCGAGCGCTTCCAAAAGTCCTACTTGTCCAATGATTTCCTTAGTTCTGGTTTTGCTTTTTAACCTGGAAGTATTGTCTTTCATGAGCGAGCAAAAAAGCGGAGCAGACAGCATCTCAGAAGCCATAAAACAAGCTATAAAATGTGAAGCAACCACGGGAGCCGCGGGAGAGGCATAAATAATATCACAGCTGTGCTTATGAATCAGAGCAGTTGGAAATGGGTAACGTGCACCTTCAACCGGCTCCAACACCAGCTTTAAGCTAAATGTCACACTTGTCCTGAAAAACAGAAGGGAATTACAAGGCAGGCAACATTTTTGATGCATCTGCTTAATTGTGGCGAGATTTTTTTAACCATTTCCCAGCCATAGATTTCTATTCTGAGGTTGTCAAACAGCTTCCCCTGTGCTCAGCAGCGGGGCAGATGCCTGCTATTCCGTTTCTTTCACTCAGAAGAAGGAGGCTGGTTTTTTGTTTGTTTTTTTCTCTCTCTCTCACCTCCTGTGCATCAAACCGCAGGATCTCCTTCATGTAGGTGGGCAGGAGGGTCAGAAGGGTGTAGAAAGTCCAATTATAGGAGAAGTGAGCCACAACGATAGCCCAGAGCGGGAGGGACTCCAGCATAGGCCTCCAGGGAACAGATTTCTGTGTAGAAAGCTAGTGAGCAGGGAGAAGGGGAGAGAAAGAGTGACCAGGACATCGAGGCGAACATGCACTAAATACAGAGGTTTCATTTTACCCAAATCCATGCTCATTGTTGATCCCAAGGGGCATAAACCACGTCTCAGCGGGTGAGTGACTGTGCTGGGCTGAGGTGGGTTGATGTATGTTACTGCTCCGTCCTTACTAGTCCAAGGGAAACCAAGTACTTTTACGTTTTGGAAGCAGGAGGGGGAGAAGTAGCCCTTCCCTTGCCGAGATTTATTGCCTCCTGCTTTTACACTAAATGATTAAAGTCACTCCTCCCATCCTTGTTTAGCCGAATCTTTCCCACCCAATCCTAAACTTTAGCTCTGGTCCCTCAGCCTCACAGCCTGCAAACCCCTGTCCCGGGCACAGCTGGAGGAACTGTCTCATTACCCTTCCCAGAATGTTTGCTCCACAAACAGGAATCTTTCTCACCCCAGGACACATTGAAAACCAGTTGTATAACGCTGTACTGCGAAGTTCACAGGCAGTATTGCGGGTCTGCATCTCCTTTGTAAAGATGAGCCACAGACTCGAGCTTCTTATTGTGAAAGCACAGCAACAAGGTCCGTGAGAAGAGGCATGATTAGAAGTGCTGAGCTTGATTGCCAACTGCTTCCCACTTGCACAGACACACTGGATTTTAGTCTTTTGTTTGAGAAGCTCTGCCTCTCTCTCAGATGTCTTTCTACACGTCAACCGAGCACGAGGCTAATGGCAATTAAAGTCCTTACTTAATTCAGCCCGGCTATCCCCAAGTGCTGTACCTGATCCTTTAGAGAAGAGAGGATATATTCTCTCTCAGCGTGTGAAATGCTCCTGTGAGTTTCTGGTGTATCACTAACCAACCACATCCAGAAGAAGAACCACAACACGCCAAGAGCACCTATGGTTGGGAAAAGAGGGGTGAAGAGACAGGAAAATTAAAAAAGTAAGCCTTTGCATGGGGTGAATAACACTCAGATTATTTTGTTAGAAAAATAATATTCTTTGAAATTATACTAGAGTATTTGGAAAAAAACTTCTATCCACTTACAGACAATTCCTTCCTAAACTGCACATTGTGGGGAATAACCAGGGGAGAGAACCGAGCAGGAAAGCAGGGGGATGTGTGGTATTTCTTTGTTTTTCTTTTATTCTTTGTTTTCCCTTTGTTTTTCTTCTTTTCTCTTTGTTTTTCTTCCTCTTGGAAGCGCCTCATGCAACAATGAAGTTGTGTACCCACACACACTGCATTTTTATCAGTCACACGGAACAGCCACAGGGGATATGGCTGACCCCGAGGGAAAAAACACTTACTCACAGGAATACACTGAGTGCACACACACAGAACATCACTCCCTCCAGCCTGACTGAGGCGCTGACCCCCCCTGGCTTTTCTAAGACAAGCCCCATTTGAAAAAGGCAACTTTTCAGTAGTTGGCCCAAACCAGCTGTAATTGGTTATTTATATTCTATTTATATAGAATATAAATAATTATCTATAACACTGCAGGTATCTAGAACTTTTTGCATTTTGCCCAATTCTTTCTATTGGATGCTTTTTATTGATACAGAAATTGAAGGTGGTTTTGCTGAGGAAAGCCTAACCCTTGTCTTTGATTCTTTCTCCCTTCCCCATGCGGAGCAGGAACGGCTCAGGCAGCAGAAGAGACCTATGGGAAGCATCAGTTACCTAAGACATGCTGTTAGGAAATATTTTCTGTGTTTGAGGTTCTTCTAGAACATAACTCCAACAAACCTGCCGTGCTTTGCATTTGGGGTGCTCCTTCAGGGCTCCTGGGACCGCTGGAGAGCTTTCCCACACAGTTCCCCCTCTGAGCAGCAGTGACTTTTCACGTGCTCTTCCGTTCACAGTAGAACTTGGCTCCCAGGATTAAAGCTATTAACTCGATTTCACACTTCACACAAGAATTTCCAGCTTCCAAGTGGCGGGAGAGTTAAGAGCATTTGACTGGCACCAGCTTTTGTCCCACTTGGAGACAACTTTGCAGGCTGGAAGCTGGGTTTACACAGCCACATGTGGGAATCCACTCCACCTTCCCTACCTCCAGCTGCCCAGGAGGAGCAAAACAGCCACCTTCCACCTCAAACACGTTTTTAAAACTTAAAATAAGTTGCCTAAGAGATAGGTATACATATATTCCAAAATGAGTATGGACTGTACTTTTAATAGTTAAAAGAAACCCTCCAACCCACACTTACCAAATATGTAAAACACGTAAACCCAGTTCATGTAGTAACAGATTAAACCAGAGAGCGGCAGAGAGACAACAGTTCCCAGCTGGGCACCTGCCAGAAGAAAGGGGAGAAACAACCCTTACACCTCCTGCAGGCGCCTTCACCTCGGAGGCCTTTCGCAGTGATTTCATGTTCCTGCAATCGATCCCGCAGAGGACACTGGTCACCACCGCTACAGGGCTGTCACTTCACCCTGAAGACACACGGGCACCGAGTGAACTAGGCCGCAAAGCCCCCAAACCGCCAGCGAAAAGGCTAAACTACAAGGTTCTTGGCACGTTCCTCTCTCTCCAGTGAGGAGAAGGCTCTGGTACACCTGAAACAATGCAGATTAGTCAATGAGCGTGGCTGCAACACAGCAGAGACCTGACCAAGGGGGGCTTAAGGACCTGGCCGGGGACAGTACTCTGAGTGGTGATAATATTAGGAATTTAGGAATAGGTTCTTTCCTCTGAGGGTGGTGGAGCACTGGGACAGGTTGCCCAGGGAGATGGTTGAGGCCCCTTCCCTGGAGATAATCAAGGGGAGGCTGGAGGAGACCCTGGGCAACCTGGTCTAGTTGGGGGTGTCCCTGCTGACTGTGGTGAGGTGGGACTGGATGACCCTAGAGGTCCCTGATGGCCTGGACCATTCTATGATCATTGTGCCTTTCTCAGCTCCTGCTGCCTCCACAGGAACAGGGATACCAGCAACAAGGTCCAGGAGGCATCCACAGAACCAGCAGGTGCAAATCCTCTGGTCCCTGAATTCAACAGGGTGTAGGGTCAGGGAAGGAAGAAGGGAAAGCCGAGCAGATTCCAATTCAAATACAAGGCAAAAGCAGGACAGAACTATTCTTGAGTTTATACAAAGATGTAAACATCCACCAAGGTGATGAGGGGCCTGGAGCATCTCTCCAGTGAAGAAAAGCTGAGGAACTTGGGTGTGTTCAGTCTGGAGAAGAGAAGGCTGAGGGGGATCTGATCAACACCTATAAATACTCCAAGGGTGGGTGTCAGGAGGATGGGGCCAGGCTTTTCTCAGTGGTGCCCAGGGACAGGACAAGAAGGAATGGGCACAAAATTAGACCTAAGAAGCTCCACCTAAACATGAGGAAGAACTTTTCTGTGAGGGTGTCAGAGCCCTGGCAGAGGCTGCCTGGGTGGAGTCCCCGTCTGTGGAGATGTTCAAAACTCACCTGGACACGTTCCTGTGGGACCTGCTGTGGGTGGCCCTGCTCTGGCAGGGGTTGGACTGGGATGATCTCCAGAGGTCCCTTCCAACCCCACAGCATTCTGTGATCCTGTGATTCAATACATGTTTTGCAAGGATGGCAGGCTCCCTGCTCTTGCCCCAAATCTAAACCAGAAACCCAACCCATGTTATTTACAGTTGGGAACTCTACCAGTGACAAACAGCAGCCCTTGTCCCTCAGTGTCACTTACACCATCACTTCTCCAAACCTAATCTCAACTCAGAAAAGACGATATTATGTGGATAAACTGGCTACCTAGAGTCGGTCTTCATGGAAACTATTTTTATTTGAGGCAGAAGGCTTTGACCATGGACAACAAAACCACACACTTAATGAAGAACATAAAATAACAACTACGTGTGACCTGAATCATATGCTCTCTTAGAAAATCAACAGGGTCACGATTAAACAAAACACAGGCCACATGACTGCCAGCCATGAAACTGGGGGAGAAGGAAAGGCTCTGCTAAGGTCACACGAAATGCTTTGTCCATCCACAATGACTAACAACCGGCCACAGCCCCTTCTCACCAGCACAGAGTGTCACGGGGTACCCAGGGACAGCTTGGAAGCTCCCAGTTGTTAAATACAGTGGGTATCAGTCCCAACCCGCTGCTCTACGTGTCTGCTGGCTCTCACACAGAGGCTCCTTTATAAGCAGATATAAATTGCTAACATGGCAGGAAAGATACACACCAAAAGAGAGAGAAAAAAGCTTTCTGTTGTATTAGGTGCTTTCAGGTGGCTCACAGAAGGGTCTGACGGGCACCTGAAATAGCCCAAAGGGAGGAATGAGGGATCTGGACAGGCTGGATGGCCGGGCTGAGGCCAATGGGATGAGGTTCAACAAGGCCAAGTGCTGGGTCCTGCACTTGGGCCACAAGGACCCCATGCAGCACTATAGGCTTGGGGCAAAGTGGCTGGAAGACTGTGAAGAGGAAAAGGACCTTGTCCGATGCTGGGCTGAACACGAGCTGACTGTGTGCCCAGGTGGCCAATGGCATCCTGGCCTGCATTAGGAACAGCGTAGCCAGCAGGAGCAGGGAGGTGATCATCCCCCTGTGCTCAGCTCTGGTAAGGCTGCACCTCGAGTGCTGTGTTCAGTTTTGGGCCCCTCACTCCAAGAAAGATATCGAGGCCCTGGAACGTGTCCAGAGGAGGGCAACAAAACTGGCGAGGGGTCTGGAGCACAAGTCCTGTGAGGAGAGGCTGAGGGAGCTGGGGTTGTTTAGTCTGGAGAAGAGGAGGCTCAGGGAAGACCTCATCACAGTCTACAGCTTCCCAAAGGGAGGTTGTGAAGAGGAAGGGGTCAGCCTCTTCTCCCAGAGAACTAATGACAGGACTGGAGGGAATGGCCACACGCTGTGCCAGATGAGGTGTCAGGAAAAGCTTTTTGTCCCCAAGAGTGGTCAGGCACTGGGATGGCCGGCCCAGGGTGGTGGTGGAGTCACCATCCCCAGCGGTGTTCAAGAAGCGTCTAGACAAGGTGTTACAAGACATGATTGAGTAGCTCAGTGGGCGATATTGGTGACAGGAGGAGGGTTCAACTAGATGATCTTGTAGGTCCTTTCCAACCTTGTGTTTCTATGACTCTATGACTTGGCAAGCAGGGAAGTGAGGAAATGTGAGGAGGAAAGGATTACGGGTTTGTGATGGTTGGCAGAAGAGAGCCACCATGCTGGCCTAGCTGACAGAGGAGCTGTAGCCAGTGTTCACATGGCATAGCCCCATCTTCTTGATGGAGCCCAGGTAGAACAAGAAGGATGTAGCAGAATTAATACTAACACGAGTGAAACAACATTACTTCACTAAGTGAATGCAAAACTTGTCATCCTCAAATAAATAGTGTCATTTTTGACTAGTAGGTTTAGAAGCCATATTTCTCACTTGCCCTCCCAAATACCACATGGGGCATCGTGAGTGACCAATGAACCCCTGAGCCAGGAGAAGGCTGAGGAGAGGTGGGGAAGGGCGATGTGTGGTCACTGGGTGTGATTGAGCACAGCCATGGCACAGGAGGTGGCTCCACCTTAGCACGCAGGGGAGCAGGGGTGGCCTTTGCTTCAGATGAAGTTGTGTGGTTCGGGTGATGGTACCAGCAGTCGAGTGGGTCAGGAGGTGGGGAAATCACTCCAGGCAGCGACTCTGCCCCAGCTTTTTGTTCCTAACACTAAATTTCCATTCTTTGCAGTAACTTCTATTAATCACCTTCCCAGTGACTCTTTGCACCACCTTATGCCAAAGTTAGTCTGCAGTTTAAGCTGCAGGCCCACACCTCTTCTCAGGGCTACAGGAGCCATGGATCAATGAAGGCCATGGACGCAGAGCAAGACTTAATTCGACATTACGCTTCCAGATTAAAATTTATAATATAAATCCCTCTGATTTAAGTCAATCCTCTCTGTTACTGCAGGGGAAAAAAAAAAGGGAAGAAAAAAAAGCATAATCCTGTTACCAGCGTGGGAATTTCTCACCTGCGTAGGAAATGCTGAGGAGCTTGCTGCGTTCCAGCGGGGGAGCCCAAGAAGACCACATGGAGTGCATCGCTGGGAAGGTAACGCCCTGGAAAACAGCATCGCCCCCTGCTGAAACAGGACAACTCTAGGACTCCCTCCAACCCCGCAGGTTTCAAAGCACCCTTCACTGAGCAGCAGGAGTGCACTCCGGGGGCTTCTGGCTTAGCAAGAAGCCACTTCGGGGGGGAAAAAAAACCTAATCGTGCAAGGGTTGAGAGTAAGTAAGCACTAAAATTAATGCAGAATTAATTTTTGCTGCTTTTCACTCTGTATATACTAGAAAAGCTGCAAGAAGATAAACAATACTGATCTGAGCTCTTGTGAGAAGGGATAATTCTAGTTTTGCCTCAAGTGTCCTTACTTGAGGCAAAACCGTTTCCTTATTTGAAAACCTCTGGCTGAAATAAAGGGCAAATGTTTTAATGATTCAGAAATATTAAAACTAAGCTACTCAAAATGAAACAATAGGGATACTGCTCCAGCATAGAGTCACAGAATGGTCAGAGTTGGAAGGGACCTTAAAGATCATCAAGTTCCAACCCCCTGCTCTGGGCAGGGACACCTCCCACCAGCCCAGGTGGCTCCAAGCCTCCTCCAGCCTGGCCTTGAACCCCTCCAGGGATGGGGCAGCCACAGCTTCTCTGGGCAACCTGGGCCAGGCTCTCACCACCCTCACACCAAAGAAGCTCTTTCTGGTATCTCATCTGGAATCTCCCCTCTTCCAACTTAAAGCATACCAACACCCACTAGGTCTAACCACTACTGCTTATTGCTAAGTGATGCAGGTACATTTCCAAGCTCCAGAGAGGAAAGGATTACCTCTCCCAGTCCTTCCAAGGCTCTGACAGCTATGAGGTAGCCAACCCCCAGGTTTGCAGCTAAGGGCGTGAGCAAGGTGAATACCGAGGTTCCAAAGATGCCAAACCCCAGCAGCAGCTTCCCTCCAATCCTGCTGGCGAGATAGCCTCCCGGAATCTGCGTGATGATATAGCCATAGAAAAACGAACCCAGGATCCATCCCTGAGTGTCAGCATCCCAAGGATACTTTTCCCCCTACAAAGAGGAAAAAAAAACACAACCCCAAAATGCAGTGAGTTCAAAACAGTTTGTGTGAGTGCAAACCCCACCTCTGCGGCACCGGCACGGACGTTGTCATGCTCCAGAAAATGGCTTTGCCTGCTGAAACTGGGCAGAAAAGCAGAGAAGGAGATGAGGGTGGTTGAACTGAACAGAGCCCGTGAGCAGCCAGGGGCAGGCAGGGGAATGGGGTAAGCCCAGCAGAGGGAAGATGAGTTTAGCAGACCAAGGAAGAAAAGCAAAGCTGATGGAGGCAAGGAGCCGGAAGAGTCTGAAGCTATAAAGGAAGCCAGCAAGAAGACATGAACTGCTGCCCAATAAAGTGATTTCTGAAGTTTGGGATCGCTTCCAAAAGCCCAATTTACAAGCATCTATTGAGCAGCATAGATTTCACAGAAGCGATGAGACAGAACCTTCTTCCCATAAGCTTGCAGTTATAAATTGCTCGTGATAAATAATAAATGACCTCTAAGCGAGCAAGCAAAATGAAGGCAGGAAGACAGCGAGAGCACTTGCTCCTAAACCTCAGTTACAATGAGATGTTCCCAAGGCCACATCCACCAAGTGGGGTTTGCTGCTGCTCTGGTTTGGAGTATTTTCTCACATCCAACAGTTAAGAAATGTGGTATTAATTATTTCGGGAAGGGAGATGAGAGATAAAGGATATAAAGAAAAGGATCATGAACTGGGAAAGAGATCAAAGAAGCGAGAAGAAAAACATTACATGTTAATTTGTAATGAAATTTCATGTCATTGAGACTGTACAGAAAACAGGCAGACAGGGAGAACGAGGAGACCGCACAGAGGACAGGCAGACGGGGACAGTGATGGGACCGCACAGAGGACAGGCAGACTGGGACAGTGATGGGACCGCACAGAGGACAGGCAGACGGGGACAGCGATGGGACCGCACAGAGGACAGGCAGACAGGGAGGACAGCAATGAGACTGTACAGGTAGGGAGAGCGACGGGAGCTCTGAGGCAGCTGTAACAGGAGCAGCTGATTGCTGGCACATAAAACAGTGAGTCACAGCACATCTACACAATTAGCCAATTTG
The DNA here is from genome assembly GCA_013400555.1 of Jacana jacana. Lineage (NCBI taxonomy): Eukaryota > Metazoa > Chordata > Aves > Charadriiformes > Jacanidae > Jacana > Jacana jacana. The sequence continues at coordinate 24,202 of VZTM01039288.1, forward strand.
CTCAGAAAAGCACAGAAAGGATGTGCGTAAAAAGCCCTGACCGTAAGCACATTAAATTAGCTGGTCATTTCAGGCTCTTGTTTTCCAGAAGAGCTCCAAAGGAAGCACTGCAAAGGGCGTCTGGTACAGCGCGGCCTGTTCCCTCGCCACCTGAGCGCGAGCCCTGGGCCTCAGGCTATTATTAAACCGTCAGTGCAGGCCGCGAGGCGGGAGGGCCCGCTGGAGAGCTCACCGTGGTGTTGCGAGGAACGTTCATGGTGGAGGAATGCTCCGGACACACGTTGGACGTTGTATTCTTGGCCAAGGTTGTGTTGGGCTCTACCATGTCCACCAGAGCAACGCTCAGGTTCACACGCAACGCGTACAGGAGGAAGAACCCGAAAAAGGCCAGCAGCGCCAGGTTGTAGCGAGCTGAGCAGCAGGCAGGGACTGGAACGAGAATAAACCAACATTTCCTGCTTTAACAGCACCTAACAAGAGTAACTGGGAAGGGTTTTTTACTAATAATCCAGACATTTAGGGGTAAGAAAAAATAGGCGAGAGAACAAGCTCATCGTTCTGGCCTTAAGGAGAGTATTCGCTGGGGGTGAAAAAACCATAAAAATAAAAGCTCCCACTTCTCCACTGACGTGTGAAAGAAATGCTGGTCTGGTTCAGACACCTCCCTGCGCCAGGGCNCAGAAGAGACCAGCACCAACCTCTCTGCAATGCCCTTCCAAGCAGTTGGAGAGAGGGATGAGGTCTCCCCTCAGGCTCCTCTTCCTCAAACTAAACAATCCCAACTCCCTCAATCATTCCTCGTAAGATTTTTTCTCCAGGCCCTCCACCAGTTTCGTTGCCCACCTCTGTACTCGCTCCAGCACCTCCAGATCTCTCTTGTGCTGAGGTGCCCAGAACTGGACACCAGACTCAAGGTGTGGCCTCACCAGTGCTGAGTACAGGGGGACAATCACCTCCCTGCTGCTGCTGGTCACACTATTTCTGATATAAGCCAGGATGCCCTTGGCCTTTTTGGCCACCTGGGCACACTGCTGGCTCATGTTCAGCCCCTTGTCACCCAGCACCCCCAGGTCCTTTTCTGCCAGGCAGCTCCAGCCACACTGCCCCAGCAGAAACCCCACAAGACTCACGGGAAGCCTGTCACGTACCTGAAAGCAGTTCAAGAAAAAGCAAGGAGTTTTAAAGTAACGCTAAAGAACAGTGACTGGGATTCCAGGCTGCTCTCTGGCACTCGTTTCCCGTCTCTGAGTGCGCTTATGAAGCAATATTCCTTTGCCAACAGCTGCCAAAGAGAACACCAGCAGAAAGGGGAAGAGCAGCAGCTTCCCCACTGCCCACCATGCCCCTCTCCTGCGCTCGCCCCACTACAGCAGAGCTGACGAGGGAAAACAAGCCTTAGCTTCGCCACAATAACCCGTGCTGTGGCATGAGGGTGACTCCCTGGGCTGCTAAACCCGGCTATCAGACTTGGCACTGCAATGCGGCTCTCGATTCCCCTCCGCAGCGAGCGCAGGGCAGCTTTTGGCAGAGCTCCTTCATCCGTTCCAGGAGATGCAGGTGCCCCCTTGGGCTCTAACCAGCCCAGCACATCTCCCAGCCGCAGGCTTTCTAGCCGTAGGCAGGGCAGTTTACAGCTCTGCAGATGCTCCTTGGGAGCCGGGAGTGCCCAAACCCACCGAGAGGAATTGCTGAGAAACCACTGAGGAATCTGCTGAGCTTACAAAGAGCGAGGGGGTGGAGTTTCCCCCTCGTGAGGAGAGTACGGTGCTAATGGAAAATTTTATACCCCGCTCGCCTGGGCGGGCTGGGGATGAGCACCTGCAGATACCACATCACTGCAGGGACCTCATTTTCCTCTGACTACTCAGGATTCGAGTGAGGGACAGAACGAGGATATCTATGAGCAATGAGGCTGCTCTGCTGTCCCAGTGCGTCTCCTGACTGGATTTCCTGATCTGCAACGAGAAGCAAACAGGGTGCTCTGGGACAAGCCGTCTGAAGACCCTGCCCTCCCTCCTCAGAAACAAGGAATGAGCCCGTGCCACTCTGTCTTGCTCAGCGAGGGGACCAACAGAGGCTGTGTCTCATTACAGTGGCAAAACCTGCCTGCTTTTGAAGCCTCTGACCCCGAGCAGCTCCAGGTGAGGCTCACTTATGGCTGCCCAGGTGTCTGGGGTGACGCAGAGAGGCTGCACTGGCTGCTCGATCAGCAGATGAGCAGTAAGCGAGGCTGTGCACCAACCAGACCCGTGGCCATTGCCAGTCTGACCTCAGCAGCGTTCCGAAAAGGCACATCTGACCTTTAAATGCCACGGAGGAGAGCAGCCAAGATTTTATTGCTTACTGCAAAAAAAAAAACCCAAAACCCAGCAATCCAATAAGCACCAAGAGCAGGAAGTGCTTACCATCCAAAAACCACCCGTGCAGCTTCACTGTCCTTTATTGTTGCCTAAAAAGCAATCTGCCCTAAGTAGAAAATGTATAGTCACATAATTTATAACAATGAATATCATTCCAGGTAAAGCCTTCCACTGCCTGGGCTTCCTGGGGCAACAGAAAGCTGAGTATCACCCCAACGAAGTAACCCTTCCTTGGAAATGCAGAAGAACTGGAACATCCAGTACTCCTCCTCTGGAAGCCTCTTACTGGGACAGACCCTGTCTGCAGAGCAAGCTCCACCGAGCAGATGGGCAAGAGTTTAAGGTCACCAATGTCCCCACAGATAGCTTATCACACACACAAAAAATAAATCTAACAAACGTGCAGGTCTGCAAGTGGGACCCGAATGGCTGCTGAGGTGCTGCTTCTGGAGCTTTCCACCGAGAGCACCTCCAGTGCCCGAGAATATTAGATTAGGGTGAGAGAATGGAAAACTTCAGAAGATTCCAGATGCGTTTCAGTCACCCACCTCTCCAGGAGGCTGCCAGGATTTTCTGGGAAAACGACACAAAAATTTACACACACACCCCCCGCCCCCCGGTTTAAGGCAGCTAATGAGGATTTTCAAGGTCTTACCTTGACTGGCAGTCTGGGGTCCTACATCTATAGATAACTGGGGTTTCAGGGGCATGTTTTATAGTGCTGTGGCTACAGCTGAAGACGGCTCAAGCCGCCCGGGTCCGTGGGGCAGGCTGCACTGGGGTTAAAGGAAGTTGCTCTTCTGCTGTACTCTTCCTCGTGGGCGAGGTGACCCACCTCCACTGGGGCAGGATGTGTTGTGCAAACGTAGGAATGTATTGCTCTACTAACCGACTTGAACTCATCTTTCCCTCTTTCCAGCACTTCTAAGTCACTTTGCCAGCAGCCCTTCTCACTGCAGCCCAGAGGTCTCCCCAGTAGGCTGGAGAACTTTCACACGGCATACTGGAAAAGCTCGGAATCTTATAGTTTGTCTGTTCTGGGAAACAGAACAGCACAAGTGTTGAACACACCAGCTCCGTCATACAATGCTCTGGGTTGGGAGG